>ONZK01000724.1:793-16513 GCA_900322385.1 Pharnaceum exiguum
CAATTCATACCAAAGAATTATTAAAGAAAATAGAACTTATTATCCAATAAATTGAAAAACAATAAGAATTACATTTTCGTGTTAAATACAGAAGAGTAATAAGACAATAAATTTATAAAACTGCGGACCGTGCAACGCACGGGCAAGAAAACTAGTATGGACTTATTGTTAGCTTGTTGAAATTTATTGTTAGCTTAAGTGATACTCATAGTTTTTTATAATATTTTTTGAGCTATTTGAAATTTATTTTAATTTTTTAAAATTTATATTTATGATTATTTTTAAAATATAATTTTTGATCAAAATAAATTTTTCTTAAACGATACTTAACCTTATTTATTTTTGATATTTTTTATTAATAATAAACTAACTGTAGATGTTTTTTTTTGATAACTTAAAACAAATTTATGTTTATTACATATAAATCGATTATTACTCACTGACTGTTTTTGGTTGACGAATAAAAAAAAGAAAATTTATAGTTGACATTCCTGTTTAAACCTTTCTCCAACCTACCGCCACCACACCACCAGCCAGAACTCAGCAGCAGTCAGCACAAGCTCCACTCCATTCTCTCTCCTCCAACACCCAACAAACAACCCAAAGTCCCAAAGTGAAAAAAAAAAGATGGGAGGAGGTGGAAGAAAGAATCTGAAGAGGGCAGTCGGGGACAATAATGACTTGTCTCTCCTACCTGGCCAATCCATCATGCAAGTTCTCTCCCTTCGTGGCTCCAATCTCATTGAGGTAGGTTTATTCATTGCTACCTCCATCCTTTCCTACTTAACCTTGCTGTCATTCTACACCTTCTTTTGGGCTTTTTGTCGAACAGTTGGTGTGCAGAAGTCTTTGCTTTGTCGAAAATGGGTTGTTGTGATTCTTGAATGTGTTGATTTTGATGTGTTTTATTGTCTTTTGCTTAATTACGAAATACCCATTTGGTATTATGTTGGTTTAGTTGAGATTTAGCTAAGATTTTCTCTTGTCAGCTTAGGTTTGAGCTTTTTTCCTTTGTTTTAAATTTTCTTTGTGTTGTTGTGGGAAAGTGATTTTTTTTTGTTTTGTTTTTGGGAATGTGCCCTTTTGATGATAGTCATGTTGCTTGAGTATGGTTGGTTGAGATACTTAGGGCCAGTCATTAGAGTTGAATTTTACTGAACTAAATCGTAGTTGTAAAATGTAAAGGAAGAGAGCTTAGGTCTAATGGAGTTTGGGCGGATGGAAGCTAGTTACTATCCATGTAGAAGAAATGCCCCTCCCTGCACAAGCAGCGACGAGCTCATTAATAGATAGGTTACTCCCCTTTGAAGGCTAATTTGTGCAGCAAGTAGTCTTCCTCAACCATCGGCCCACCCTTGCCGAAAACTAGTGTAAACTATCTTTGTCAAATTATATAAGTAATATGAGAATATAAGAAGAGGAAGTATCCCTACTAATAGCCACCAAACTAGTAAAAGAAAGAGCATCAAACCGGATTTTTTCAGAAGCCTCCCAAAAAAGTTGATAACAAGTAAGTTATGTATTGTATAATGGGTTCAACCCCTTATTATCTTTTAGGCTATAGCAAAATCAGCACTATCCATGTGAACAGTGTAGTTTTATATTTAACTTATTACTATTCCGTATTGCTATCTTTTCCCAGGTTACGGATTCAAAAGGTGAGAAGTCTTTGGCTCTGTTCCCCGCCAAATTTCAGAAAAGCATGTGGATAAAGAGAGGTTGGTCTATAATAGATTGTGTTGTGGCTGGCTTTTGAGACCTTTTCTTTGTCCTCCTGTTTGGTGATTTGAATGGGATTTTGTCACAATGTACAGGAAATTATGTTGTGGTTGATGGAAGTTTTAGGGAGGAGGCTCTCGAATCCGGTAGCAAAGTGGCAAGTATTGTCTGTCAGGTTCTATTTCATGAACAAGTTCGCCGACTTCAGAAAACTCCTGAATGGTATGCTATGCACTTTTGTCTGTTTTGAACATCTTATACTGTCATTTTATTGAAGATTGAAGAACACTTGAGAAGGTTCAGTTTGTTGGTTTGAAGCCACTTGGCTGCAATTGAAATTAACTAATATCCTTCATGGATGTATAGTGGTATATTTTCTAACTGATTGTGTAATTTTAAAGATTCACCCCAAAAATATTAGTTTTCCTATTTCCTTTTCTAGCCATTCGCATCACTTTGCCATGCCACCTTAGCTTTGAGTTTCCTCTGTATGACATTCAATCTTGAGGAATTATGCTTGGTTGATGAAAACTATTTTTTTGCTTAGTCATTGTACCTTGGTGTACTTCGATTTTATTGGATGCTTAAGCTAGAGAATCTATTGTCATTTGGATATTGACCAATCAGCGCTCTTAATTTCACATATTCCGTCATCACCAAAGGTCAGATTATGAAAAATGCATTATGATCTATCATTGTTGCAATAAGTGTGATGAGAGGTCAAAATTGGGTGATGTGAAGAGACAGAAGTTAATTGAGAAGGATTTTATGCTCTTTATGTTCCCAAATTGGTTATCATGAAGGATACTAGGAGCAATCTTGGACTGGGGCGGCGAGAGTGAAGTGAAACTCAAGGGCAATCTAAATAGTTGATTTTTAATCCAATGTGCCGGTCTCGTATGGGACAAGACGACCCAATTAGTGAAAAAAAAATGACATCTGGTTACTGTATTCTTAGGGTACAGAATATGGTATGGAGTCTATTGACAATGAGAGGGAAATTGACAGAGTTATCTGTGTGGTACAGAAAATCTGGTTTATGTTTGCTAATAGGCTAATAGTTATTAGGAACCCTTGCCTATTTACTGAGTCTTGGCTTCTTTGGCCGATGGAGTTTCATTTGAGATCACATTGCTTGGAGGACTGCATTTCTGGATTTTATGCCAGAGATCTTTCTTCATCAACATTTTTTTCTTTTCATTTTTTGAGGTGCGGTGTCTTTATTGTAGTTGCTGGGGTCGCCAGTTTTTTTGTGTGTCTTCCAAGTTCCTTTTTTTTTTAAAAGCAAGATGGAGGACATGTTTCTTTGTTGTTGTTGTCTTCGTCGTCGTCGTTCCACAGTGAGTAGTACTCCTGATTAGTTATGGCATATGAATAAAGCAAATACAACAAGTCTTTGGTGCTCATTATGGTGAAACTTGCGTATCATATTATGCCCTCTCTCAGCAGCATGTTTTAATCTCATTTTGTTCCTTATTGCTTTTGGACTGCAACAGATTATCAATTCCTCCCCCAACCCCCCATTTTTCTGTGTTGATTCTGAATTTGGTGAATGCCGTTGGTCAAATTGGCTTATCACATATCGTGTGACTGTTACAAGAACTGCAATCTTACATTGGTCATATTTGTGTCATTTTATTACTTTTGTGAGGAGGTAACAGGAATTCCACCCTTGTTGAATTTAAAGTAATGTCGCTGTGTTATATGTTTACTACATGTACTCAGCCCTTAGACCTGTACTCTCTGACAAACAGAGGGCTGTGCTTGAGTACCTTCTGTTGCAAAATTGTTTCAGCACACTTGTGTTACCCTTCTTTTAAGCTGTCCGCATAACACCAGTGGCCAACTGGCCATCACCTATTGACCATGGATCCTTTCCAAAACTTTGCAGGCCAGAAGCCTTTAAATCCCAAGACAATGTCAGAAGTACGAAGGATCTGCAAGACAACGACAGAAGTACGAAGGATCGGCATCAACCTTCCTCTGAACTGGAAGAAGAAACAGGCACAAGTGATGATGACGACGACGGTCTTCCCCCTCTGGAATCAAACATGAACAGGGTGAGGCCGTATGAAGAGTCAGATTCTGAGTCAGATTAGGAAATCCCTCTTCTGTTTTATACGTTGTAGCTTGTCTGGTTATTCGTTTCAAATTCAACCAAATGCAAATTTTGGATACTGTATATCTGTTTCAGTCATGATACGTTGCAGACTTGCAGGTGACCTTACTATTGACTCTATTTCCCTAGCTGCAGTTCTGAGTAGGGAGTAAAAGATCAATGTGCACTCCATGGATATCAAGTGATCTTATTCTTGTGTCGTGTTTGATTGCTTTGTGCTCTTAGTAATGTCTGATTTACAAGAGTGTATTACAAATCTCCAATTCTTAGATATAACCGTTGTATACCTTTTTTTGCTAAGTATTATAACATGTACCATTAGTCACGTTTTTAATGTCATTACTTAGTACCTTTATTATTAGTTATAATTCCGCTCTGTGTACCAATGACTAAAAGTTTACAAATTAGCAACTACCAACTACCAGTAAAGAAAAAATAGAAAAAATATCAATAAACTCTTTTCATACAATTTTTTCTGTTTTTTTCTTTCCTCTAAACAAAAAAAAAAAAAAATTCTGTTACACGATCATCCTCTCGGCAAATATATGCTCTCGTACTCATCCCATTAAGGCTTTCAAAAAAAGAGAAGAAAAACCTCATCCCACTAAAATTATTTATTCATTCATTCATGAGATAAAAAACCTAAATATCAATATAATCGTAAATTTCATAATTTCAACAGCAGTGCACAACAACCAATAAAACGGCTTCTCGATTTCTGAACACAGCAGTCTCACCTTCACTTCAAGTCACCGTACCCCCGGCAAATCGTAGCGCCTTTCTTTCATAGACTTCAGTTATTTTCGCGGGCCAACCTTCTTTTCCACATAAGTCGGTTATAAACCGCCACATAGTACTTTCCTCCACTTTGGTCTCCTAAACCCCAAACCGAAAACAAAAAAACACAAAAAAAACAAAACAAACAAACCAAACCATAACATCTTCTGCCCCTTTGCCCCTCCAATATTATTTATTACTTAATTTTATTTTATTTCCTCATCCTTCACCTCAAAAAAAACACATCTTTTTTTTTTACCCTTTTTAAAACCCATATTAATTTGATCAATGCCATATTAAACTAATTTTAGTTCGACAAAATCACAACATGGGTAGAGTGAAACAGAAGCCAAAGAGGTCAGTAGGGATATCAGAACAATCACAAGAAGCAAGTACTAGCAAAAACCCAAAAAAACACAAGGGGCAAAATGGGCACACACCATATTACTATGTAGACATAGACAAGACCAACTGGGGAGAGTTAACCCATAGAGATGTTTCCGAAATTGTGCTTAGAGACTTAAACTATGGGAGTAATTTTGTTGGGTTTGATAGTTTGGAAGGTGGTGAGTTTGAGATGAGGTTAAGGGTGAGTAATGTGAGTGAGCATGTGGGTAGGATGATAAAGTTAGGGCATTGGCCTGTTATGTCACTAGATGATGTGTGTTTGGAGATGGGTGTTAAAAAGATTGAATCTTTTGATGTTTTGGTGAGTGGAGGGTTTGATGGGAGTGATGAGGGTGTGAGTGGGTTAGTGCATTTGGTTAGTTTGAGTTTTTTGAGTTTGCGGCCGGTTTTCGAGGTTGGGGGGTTTGGTGGTGGGGTTGTTGTTGGGTCTGTTAGGTTGAGGGTTGAGGTTTTGCAGAGTGCTTTTGATGCTTGTGAGTGTTTGTTGGAGAGTGGTAGGCAGGTTTGGAAGAGGAGTATGATGAGTGTTATGGCTTGGTTGAGGCCTGAGGTTAGTAGCTCCGAGGCTCGGTATGGGGTGAAGGGTGTGGATGGAGTGGAAGGTGGTGGTGGTGGTTGTATTGATGGTGATAAGTCGAAGTTCGATGTTGGTAGGTTTTACGAAGCGCTTAAGAGATCAAAGTGAGTGTTGAATTGATATATGTGCAAATATGTATGGTTTTCTTTTTGTGTTGTATTATTAATTATGGTTATGCAATGTGTTGATTATGTAGAGATTGTCCTATGCTGGATGTTGAGCTTCCTGAGCTGGTTCCTGAGCTTAGACCTTACCAAAGTCGAGCTGCTCATTGGATGATAGAGAGGGAAAAGGGTGCTTCACTGGATATGGCAGTCCAGGAGCAAAGTTTTGCTAATTCGCCTTTTTGTGTTGCTGTGACTTTCCTTGATTCTTGTTCGAAAATGTTCTACAATCCGTTTAGGTATGTTTAATTGCAATTTAGTTACGTTTTGTCTGTGAATGTTCTTATAGCCTGCAAGTAACAAATCATAAGTTCCTATGTTACGAGGAATGTCGTTGGTGGCATTGTTTTGAATGTAGTGAATTCTTTCAGCTGTTTTATATAAAAATTGTATCTGGAGAATGGCAAAGGGATTGGAATATCCAAATCTACTTTTTATTGGTTTAGGCATCCTTATTGAGCTTCTGTTGGTTTTTGACCAATAATAGTAATACATGATAAAGTCTTGGCAATTGGTTCTTGGACAATTACTCGGTAGTCATACTTCCGTCATGTACGGAGGGGGTTGTTTGGATCTATCTAAAGTCTAAACTGTAATACTATTTCTGTCTGCTAAAATGCATGAATTTAATCTGTTGAGAGAAAAAATGTGTCTAGTTTGCTAGTGTCATATACAGGCTTAACCCACTTTTATCTTTCACTTTGCTTTTGCACTATATTTTAGGTGGAGAGTTTGTAGCTCAGTTGGTAAGACTTCTGAGATTTATCCCAGAGGGTTCAAATCTCCTCAGGGCCACTGGAGGTTTTTGCCGGTCGTTAACTTCAGGGCCCATGGGATTAGTTAGGCAAAGCCTAGATACCCATGTTATCTAAAATATAATAATTTCGTCTTTTATGAAAAATTACATGGCCCATAGCACATGTCCTTCGATTCAACGGGGTAAGAGAACGAGGGTATAATAGTAATTTATAAGGTATGCTTTACCAAATAAGGAATAACTAAAATAGGGACATGGAACACCCCTATATGGAATAGTGGTATGAACTATGAAGGGAGCATGACATATTTTTTTTTTATTGTCGAGGACATGAGATCTCTGCCCCAGTGCCCACATTGCTTTATGTGTATTCAATGAGCTTTTTTCTTTCTTCAAAACGTCCAGGGCTTCTCTCTGACAATCCTTCTTGTCTTACTTTTGATTAATTTGACCAGTGGGACCATATCGTTATGTCCAGAGATCCCTTCTTCATATGTTGGCGGAGGTATCCTTGCTGGTAAGTTCCTCTTCTTTTTTTTTTTTCTGAATAAAATAACAACAAATACAGGCTTCCTTTGGTAGTGATGTTTACTCTTCCATTAGAACTTGGATAAGTATGGTATAGATGAATGTCAAGATTTGTTCACTAAAGCCAGCGATATTGTGTGATGTGTAGCTGGAGAATGTTTACTAATGTGATTTCTGAATGATGGCCTCATGTTTGACATTTTTTTGGTTATATTGAAGTCATGAGTCTGCTACAATTTGTAGAAAAGGATATGGGTCAATATATTCGTGTACATGGCTAATGGCTTATCTTGTATGTGTGACATGATTGTAATGTGTCTGTGAGATCATGTACTTATGTGTGCATGTGTTTGTGTGCTGTTTGTATGGGTATGTCTGTGGGATTGTGTGCACTTGTATGAAGGCATCAAATTGCGACAGCCATGTATCCAGATCGTTTTCGACCCGCGATTTGGGTCGGCCGTATTGGTACGCGGTTCGGGGGACCGAACCACGAACCAGGTAACACTGTGTATGACATTATGAGTTCATGTTAGATGACCCCGATTTTTTTTATTGATATGAGGCTATGTGGTGACAAATCTGCTCGCAAATTTGCCGCGTTAATGTAACAACAGAAATAAGCTATTTGGGCTGATGCATGTTAATGTTTTGGTACTGAAAGAATGTTTCTGGAAAAGGAATGTTATCAGACTGATTTGCTACTATGTTATTTTATTACTCTTCAGTAGACAACTAGACTTCTATTGGTCTTAAGGAACTAGGCGTATTTGTAAATTACACTACAGCTGTGGGTAAGCTCAATTGAGCGAGCCGTAGCACTGAATGTTTAATACTTGCTACTAATCCACTATCACAAATTCATAACACATGTTATATGCACTTTGTTTCTCTTTACATGATGTTTAGTACTGACTTGACCTGTGTTACTTTCTAAAATGGTTCAGACGAGATGGGCTTGGGAAAAACTGTTGAGCTTCTTGCTTGTGTTCTTGGTCATCGGAAGTCATCTCCTGAAAGCAGCAGTTCTCCTGGAAGTGCATCTGATACATCTCTAATGGAAGAGATTGGGCTCAAAAGAGTTAAAAGAGAACGTGTTGAATGCATATGTGGTGCTCTGTCTGAAAGCTACAGATATAAAGGGTTGTGGGTACAGTGTGACGTATGCGATGCGTGGCAGCATGCAGACTGCGTTGGGTATAATCCTTCTAAAAGGAGAAAAAGATCGACCGAAACATCTGGAGAACTTCAAGTAAACGACAAAAAGAAAAAAAAGGGTCCAGACATAGTTATGATGGATGACCAATATATCTGCAATTTATGCTCAGAGTTGATGCTGGCTACTGGTGCGCCCATTGATTCTGCAGCTACCCTTATCGTCTGTCCCACTCCCATATTGCCTCAGTGGCATAGTGAAATACTTCGGTACACCCTAATTTTCCTGTCTCAGTGTCTTATATGTCGTTATGGTGCTTTCATCCCCTTTTTTCCATTCAGTTCATTTTCGAAAAAATTAGTGTAGAGAAAAGCAACTCACACATTGGTATTGTTTAGGTAGCCTTTAGTTTTCCTTTAACGTTTTTCTGGAAACTAGAAAAAGTAGTTGCCAAATTTTAGATGTCAATTTTATAGTAATGCAGAATTTTGTCAGAATATGTGATAGAATATGATCATTGAAACTGTTTAAAAGATGTTAGCAACTTGTGAAGACCCAAGATTATATAAAAGATATTGAAGCTAAAATACTGAAAAATGGCAGGCTGGCAGCCTTCCTGAAAGGAACCTTCGCAATAATGGGTTTCAATGAAGGTATCAAATTGCTACAGCCATCTTATGAAAGAACTAAAGGAGTGGTTGCATAGGACTCTAATATTCAGGGAGTTTTGAGTTAGGGATGCAGGGTTGATAGCCTGATATATTTCAGAAGAAAAATGAGTTCAGTGAATATCCCATCAGAGTTTCAGAATCAGTTCACTTTCGGAGAATGGAACAAAAGTGTACTCTTGCATTTTGGCTTTTGTATTTATTTGAGAGAAAATATAATGGTCCATTTGTATTTAGTACTTGTATCCTTGATAACAAAAAAAATTTGCTTCCAAAGAATAACATTTGCAAATAGTGTTTCCAAATTTACCCATTCCTTTTTCATGAACAGCTTACCCTCACTTCTCATGTCCTTTACTCATGATTAATGGCCTTACTAGAGAAAAGAGGGGGGTGGGGGGTTCCAAAAAAGCATTTAAAGCATTTAAAAACCGGGCTTGTAACTCATAGTTGAAAATGCTTTATCTCCTTTTCTACCCGTCTGGCCTTCTGGAAAAGGTGGTTTACAGAAGGCTTTTTTTTTCCTATACCTCAAACTTGTTGTTATCTATGTATGTTTTTTGCTGTTGGCTTTTGTTGAGAAAGGTGAAACTGTAAAAGACGCGCCCAGACTAACACCCATATTTGTTATTATCTATCGTTGTTGTTGCGTATGGCTGATTTCCCTAGCATTAGTCTGAAGTGTGCTTTTGGTTGATAATTATGAACTTGTCATGTTTAATTGGGTATTCTATTCACATTTTCAGATTTTGACGATTGTTAATTTCTTATTTCTCTCCTAGACATACAAGTCCAGGTTCCTTGAGAATTTACATCTATGAAGGTGTAAAAGAGATTTCTCTATCGAATTTATCGCCGGTTGATGTTAATGAATTAGCCGCTGCTGATATTGTGTTGACAACATATGATATACTGAAGGAAGATCTGTCACATGACTCAGAGAGGCATGATGGCGATCGTCGCTTAATGAGATATGAAAAAAGGTACCCTCTGACTCACACCTTTTCACTTTTAGCTTCCTGATATTCAAATTTTACAGGCTCATGGTTGATGGTCCTTATCCTGTTGCCTTTAGGAATCAGTTGTGAGATGAGGTAAGTGAGGGAGTATACACTGTACATCTAATCAATTAATCATCTCAAGACTCCACTTTTGAGTATTCTAACAGTAGGTTCTTCCTAGACTTAGAGTTCCCTCAGTTTGTCAATGATGCTTGTATTTAACTTAAATGCAAATGCAAGTAAATCAAGTTGCTTAGTGATTTGATTTATATGGTGGCTTAGTGATTGGAAATAAACTGACATTTCTGACAGAAAATTAGGCAATGTCAAAAATGTGAATTGAGTGTTTCAGTTTCAATTGTCTGGCAGAGTTATGTCAAGTATTGTTACACTGCAGTTACCATACTCCTGTACAGGTATCGTGTGATCCCGACCCTGCTGACCAGAGTATACTGGTGGAGGGTGTGCTTAGATGAAGCTCAAATGGTGGAAAGTAATGTTGCTGCCGCAGCAGAGATGGCTTTGCGACTACCTGCCCAACATCGCTGGTGTATAACAGGAACACCTATCCAACGGAAATTGGATGATTTATATGGTCTTCTCAAATTCCTTAAAGCTAGCCCTTTTGACGTGTTCAGATTGTGGGCCGAAGCTATAAGAGATCCTTATGAGGTATTTAGCTATATGGCAATCTCAGTATTATTATTTTTTGTTTTTTAGATAACATGGGTATCTAGGCTTTGCCTAACTAATCCCATGAGCCCTGAAGTTAACGACCGGTAAAACCTCCTGAGGAGACTCGAACTTGGGACCTCTGGAATAAATCTCAGAAGTCTTATCAACTGATGTGATAGGGTCTGTTACAATACTACTCCATCTGTTTCATGATCTTGTTCTTGTTTGGGTTAGGAAGAAAGACGAAGAAACTAGCTAAAATGATCCAACTCCCCTTAGCTAGCACATCAGAGGGGAGGGAGGGAATAATTAGCAAGTGGGTTCCATTGCTTTTATGAGGACAATTTTGTACTTTTGAGGATAATTTTTTTGCCAAATAAGGAAATGGAAAGAAGCCTGTTAAATAGAATGATATGGAAAACCGGAAGAATTTTTTTTTTAATAAGAGAAAATTGTACCGAGCTACCTAGTGAAACATCAGTTTTGTAAAAAACTACCTAATGAAACTTTTTTTGTATAGAACTACCTAATGAGCTGGTCAACATGGTCAAGAACTACCAAAAAACTTGATCTGTCCATTTTACCCCTAATGAACTCATGTGAGGGGAACATGCTCCCTATTATCACACTTCTTCATGTTGCTCACTCCATTCTCTTTCTTTTATTTTTAATTTTTCACTCACTCACTCAAACTAAAATCCAAATCAGATTTGCACCAAAAAAAAAAGAGATCCCATTTACCATTCTAAACCTACTGTCTTTCTCTTTTTCATCAATCACCATGTTTTCTCAAATAAAAAAAGAAGCTCCAAACATTTTCTCCAAAAAAGAAGAAACTCCATTCGATTTCTAAAAAAAGGGTTTAATTTTGTTCATCATGTATTTCTTCTCTAAATTCTTACAATAATCCATGTACACTAGAATATGGTCTAGTCATTTGAAAATGAGCAAGTCACTCTATTTTCGTTACTTCACAACTCGTAATTACAACTCATCATTGAACATTTTCTTCTACTTGATCACTCTACTTACTACAAAGTTACTAAATCCACCAAGCTCGGGGTTGGTCTTGAGGTTCAGCAGCTTGGAGAGATTTTATTTCCTTTCATGTTTAATGAAATTGATGATTGAAATAGAGAAAATGGTTTATTTCATCAAAGTAGGAAGAAAAAATATTAGGGTAATTGAAACGGGTAATTGAAATGAAGAAAACAATGAATTGAAATGGGTAATTGAAAAATTGAAAGAAAGAAATGATCAAACTTCACTTGTTTGCTTGCTGATGTCGGGTTTCTTTGTTGCCTGCTATGTCGTGTTTTTGTTTGGGGAGGGGGGAGAGCTTCGACCTTGTATCGGGTTTTGGGGGAAGGTGGGATTGAGGGAATTATTTAGGGGAGGAATTAAATTTAATGTTTTGAGAGAGAGAATTAAATTTAAAAGAGAAAAGGAGTGGAGTGGAGTGTATTTAGTGAAAATGGGTGTGCAAAGAGGAGTCATGTGAGGGGCACATGCATGAGTAAGGGTATTTTCGGAACTTCAAGTGATTTGGTAGTCCTTGACCAAGTTGATCTGATCATTAGGTAGTTCCATGCAAAAAAGTTTTCATTAGGTAGCTCTTTACAAAAGTGATGTTTTATTAGGTAATTCCGTACAATTTTCTCTAATTAAGCTAATATGGGGTATTTAGGCAAAGCCTGACTAATCCCATGGGCCCTGAAGAACAGATCTCTGAAGTCTTACCAACTGAGCTACCCTCTCAGGGCTGAAGATTGTGAAACAAGGGAGTAGTGGAGTAAATATTAGTTGAAAGAAGAATTGAATAGTGGGCATGCTTGAACTGTAGGATGTATGTGTTACCGCCACCCCCTTCCCACTCCTTTTGTTCCTCTCAGTTAGCATTTCCATTTTTTAGCAAAATTGTGCTATGCAGTTATGTGCGATATGCATGTGTGCTGACTGCATGAGCATGTCCTCTTTAACTTAGTCTCAGAGAATACTGAATAATTTCAAAATGTTCAAGTCTTCAAGAACAAAACAGATTATTAGGTTCAAAATTGGTAAGTAGATGAGTTTAGATAATATAAATGATCACATTGATCAGTAAGTTCAGGTAAGTATTATGTTTAGTAATATTAGAAATAGTTCATAAAGGGGTAAAAAAATCAGGAAAAAGGAGTCAGACAGATGATACAAGGTGAAGAAACTCTAATCTATACCTCTCCAGGATTGATGGAGATGTAAGAGTCATATTAGCAATTTTTTTCGCTGGTTTGCTTTCTGTTGTGGAGAATGCCCACTTATCTCTTGTGGAGGATAGTCGTTTGTGGATTGGGGATTCTTCTCCTTTTTGACTCGCATTAGTGGTCCGATTATCCATACATTTCAAGCTGTGAATTATGTGTGGAAGTTCAAAGCTCCTCTAAAGGTGCGCGCCTTTTTTTGGACTATGGTCTTGGAGCGCATTAACACTAATGACATGAGGCAACGACGTAGACCAAGATCTCTTTCCCCAGATTTTTGCATTATTTGTAGAAGAAGTAATGAAACTAGTCACATTTATTTCTTCATTGTGACGTGGCTCATGCTCTTTGGCATAGACTCTTCCAAATAGCAGATGAGGTTTGGGTTACCCCGCAAGCAATGGAAGAGTGGAAGACTTCTTGAGGATTGAGTATATTGGTTTTGGGAGAGGTAGGACAGTAGGATTCTATGGCTGTGTGCCGTCCTTGCAATCTTTTGGTGTATCTGGCTGGAGTGCAGTAGCCGGGTTTTTGATAAGGCTCTCACTCTATAGATATTATTTGGGGGAGGGCGGAATTCTTAGCATCCTTGTGGGCAAAGTCCGGTGGGGCTTTTAAGGATTATCCTCCTTCCATTATACAGCGTAATTGGCACTCTTTTTAATTTTTAGGAGACTAGAGGACATCTTGTCCTTGGTTTCTCTTTTGACTTCTGATTTGTAAAATTTATTTTTCTATAAAAAAAATCATATTAGCAATTTTCAGATTTGTGTTATAAAACCAAAATGGCTAGATAAGTTGTTTGTTCTTACTCTTCATGAGGTATCATACCTATGTGCTGGACCCTTTTGAAAAAAAAATGAAGAAAAAGGAAAAGGGAAACCTCTATCCTGCCTTTCTTGCTTGTCATTTGGAGATAATCTCTCCGTTCTGCAAAGCAGGGTTGCATACGCTCGCAGGGGCGGAACTAGGAAAAAATATTGAGGGGGGCCAAAAAATTGAAGTAAAAATATATATGCTAGTTGGAGGAATTGAACCCTTGTCAAGGGTGAAGTAAGGTATAGGAGGGACCAACTAAACTAAATAATCTTGTGTTTACTAGGTGTTAAACTAAAAATTTATAAATATTATGGAACATGGGGGGGAGCCGGGGAACCCGCCAGTCCCCCCTAGTAGGGGTGGGCAGGATTACCCGACCCGTGATACCCGACCCGAAATACCCGTGACCCGTACCCGACATCCGGGTACCCGACCCAAAAAACAGTCACGGGTACCCGACCCGAGATACCCGGTAAAATTTCGGGTCGGGTACGGGTAGTGAAATCACCTATTTCGGGTACCCGAAATACCCGGATACTAAAAAAAAAGGAAAAAAATCTTTTAAATGGTGTGAAATACTCGCCATTCTTAATTTCTCTATCTCATAGTTTTCATTCTCAATCCCCTCCCCTGCCATCTACCATATTTATCCCTCACTTCTCAATCCCACCATCTATCACCACAACACCACCTTCTAGTGTTTCTTAACTTTCCATCTCTTACCCTTGTCTAAGCTTCTCTCTCTCACATATACGCGCTCTCTGCGGTCGTCAACCCCAAAATCTGGTACCGTCTCGTTTGTCGTGAACATCGTGGTGCGATGTAAGATCGTAGTGGCAAAATGAGATGTCGGTTGGGCAGTGGTGGCCGCAGATCTGGTAGTTTATGCTGGCGTTGGTGGTTGAAAAAGCTGTATATTTGAGTGGTGCAAGTGTTGGTGGCTTGTGCTTGTACGTTGTTGGGATTTGCCTATTTGGTGCACTACTGTGTGGTTGTGGATTAGTGTTGTGTTTTTTTCTTTTTATTTTTTTGAAAAAACATTAACAGTAAGCCTGCTGAGTTGCTGACAGCACAAGTGCAATACCTTAATATGTAGTACCGACTTGTTGATTTACCTTTTTTTTTTGTTTAACTAACATGGTACCGGGTAGTCGGGTACCCGAATACCCGACCCGGTGTGTGCGGGTACCCGACAACCGGGTACCCGGGAATTCCCGGGTCGGGTACGGGTCGCATTTTGAACTACCCGAAATTTCGGGTACCCGACCCGAGAACCAAAATCGGGTCGGGTACCCGAGAATGCCCACCCCTACCCCCTAGTACCGCCACTGTACGCTCGACATGGACGATATTGATAGTCGAGTAAATCCTTTTGGCATTTAACTAGGTGTGTCATGTGTGAGCTAGGTACTCTTTTTCTTTTTTCTTTTTTAAATGTGGTGTTATATTGGTTAATATTTATTGTTTTGGTCTTTTTAGTAAGTCCATATATATCCTTATCTTTAGCTTTACTATGCAGCGCAGGGACCAGGCAGCTATGGAGTTCACACATAAGTTATTCAGACAATTGATGTGGCGTTCCTCAAAGTCACATGTTGAAGATGAGCTTCAACTTCCTTCTCAGGAAGAGTGCATATCATGGCTTTCCTTCTCCCCTGTTGAAGAACACTTCTATCAAAGACAGTATGAAACCTGTGTGGATGTTGCTTATGTAGTTCTCGAGAGATTCAAAAGTGATAGATTGAAAAGAGACAGTTCAGGTCAGCATAGTTTTGTTAACTGTGTTAGTTACTGATTCATGCTTCTCCATGCCAGGAGAAAATTGAAGTAAGCTAGTTTTAGTTATCTGTGGAGCTCTGTTGTTTTCAGGTTCCTCGTCTTGTGATTCTTTGTCTGATCCTTACATTACTCATTTGGAGGCCGCGAAGCTATTAAATTCACTTCTGAAACTTCGTCAAGCCTGCTGTCATCCTCAAGTTGGTGGGTCTGGGCTACGTTCTCTTCACCAATCCCCCATGACAATGGATGAAATATTATCTGTACGTTAAGCTTCTAATTGTTTATTGTTAAATTATCTTGAATTTTTTTAACCCATCAGAATCCGATTGAAAA
>ONZK01000725.1:34427-54128 GCA_900322385.1 Pharnaceum exiguum
CCCCCCCCCCCCCCCCCCCCCCCCAAACCATACTTCAAAAAAGATTTCCAAATGTCAAGGTCAACGTGGACAGAGATGCACAAATACACAATTTTTTTATTACATTAAAAAAAATCAGTGTCAAGGTTAACAATAACCTTACAATAAAAAAACCATACAGTGGTTTTTTTTTTTTTATAGCTATGAATATGATCAGCATGCTTGTGTGTTCTGACCCAAATAATATTTCAAGAGACCCTCATGGAAATTTGTTCTCTAATGTTATCATGTATTTAATTACTTTAATGTTAATTTGCTTTATATCAAAGTGATATGCATCTTTCCGATTGGTCATTACTTGCTCGTGGCATGCCATCTTATAAGAGTTTTGTCTCATTCAATTCTGATGTTTCTTTTTCTAGCTTTTTGGGATAATGGAAAAGGAGAAGCTGTATTGCAAGATTCTGTTGACATATCAATAGCAGTGGCCACTGAAAAGGTATAAATATTTCCCTTGGTCCAGCATTTTAAAGAATTTGTGGAGGTGTGCCGTGTGCTGGAATGTAATTTGTTTGATATGTAGGGCTTGATGACTCCAATTATAAGGAATGCTGATCAGAAGACCATATCTTCAATATCTTTGGAGGTAATGTTGAATCTTTTGGGTTTCTCAATTAGTAATGACCTAAATCCCCTCCCCCTAAAAAAAAAAAAGAGACTCAATTACTGGTTGCGGCAGGAGGGCTTAAAGCCTTAAATCGAGGGCGAACATTCAAATTTAAAATCTGATTTTTTTAATAGATAACATGGGCATCCAAGCTTTGCCTGAGACCAGAAAACCTCCAGTGGCCCTGTGGAGAATCAAACTTGGCCACTTGGGACCTCTGGAATAGGATCCCGTCTTATCAATTGAGCTACCCACCCAGAGTTGTAATCCAAATTTTTAAATATTTTGTTTGTTAGTGTTAAGCTAGAATATTGTTAAGAATTTCAACTTCTGGCTGCTTGTGTTTCATGATCTAATATAGCAATTCTTGCTATAGATGATGACTAGATGATTTATTAATTTTTTCATGGTAAAAAAAGATATTGTTTATGGACTTCATTGTCTCTTCCTCTTGGCATTCCATGCTGCAGGTTAAGGAGCTAGCTGAAAAGGCACGAGCAGGAAAGCTTAAGCCTGAGGAATTTCAGGGTGGAACATTTAGGTTAGCTGTGCATATGCTGCTCCCATAGTCGCATTATATCTACTTGCCTTGATCTTGCATTTCTCAACATTCCGCTCCTTTGTTTCCCACTCTGGTGCTCTTGCAGCATCTCAAATCTTGGAATGTTTCCAGTGGATAAATTCTGCGCTATCATCAACCCTCCACAGGTAAGTCTTCACTGTGCTTACACCTATGTGCATGACAACTCATCAGCAATCTAAACTACCTGATGCAATTATATAATGAGAAAAAGAAATAGGAGATGGTATTTATGCAGTATTTTTACAGTTAATTTAATACTTAGATAATAGATAACAGGTTCATAAGGTAGTGGAAAGTAGTGTTTTGGTCATACTAGGATATATTTTAGGTTTGCACCGATGGCCTTTCCATCTGTGTATGTGTTGTAACAAAAACCTTTCAAAAAGGAAGGTGTATATGTTGTCATCATTCTTAAGTTCAACACATTCTTTGGGCATCACATCTTGATGTTAATTGTTTTTGTTAGTCATTTCATCTGTAAAACGTCTGTTTAGCAGGCTGGAATTCTTGCTGTTGGCAGAGGGAACAAGGTTGTTGAACCTGTTGTTGGAAGCGATGGTGAGATGCTGTAGTTTGTTTTGCTGATGATGCTATTGGTTTCCTTATGAAATTTGACATGATCTGCGAGCCAATTGAGACTAATCATGTTATTATTGTTTGTACTCCAAATCAGGAATCGAGAAGCCTGCAGTCGTGACTAAAATGGACTTGACTTTATCTGCGGATCATCGTGTTTTTGATGGAAAAGTGGGAGGTTAGTAGAGATGCAACCTGGTGACTGCTGATTTGAATTTTGATTATTTTTTTGTGGTTTTTGTAAACAACCACCTAAAAAAGTTGGGTATTTTTAAGGAACCACCTAAACTTATGAGTTTTTTAACAAACCACCTACAAAACTTACAAAGTAGTCTCAAGAACACCTTTTTCAATTTTTACCCAAACTTACACTTCAGCGGACAGAAATGCCCTCGTACGATCATTTGCCACTAATGTTACACCATTACGGTGGTACACTGGTATGTGGTATGTGAAGCTTATAGCCTTAACGACAGACACCAGCAACTCACTGTTCACCCTCACCACTATTCAACATTATCATCCATCATTAGCGTCTTCTTCTTCCTATTATACTGTACTAATATAACGGAAAAAAAAAATTAAGAGGTTTGCTTTTGCTCATAATTTTCACTTCTCGGTATCATGGTAGCTACATATGGGCACACATTAAACTCTCTCTCTCTCTTCCCTCGAAATCATCATCATTCATCACATCATCTAAAACTTTTTGACTCCAACCTTCGTCATTACATCGTCCTCATCATCACAAGTGACCTCTCCGAACCTCAACACCAACACCATCATTATCAGTTTTATCTTCAATGAGTTTTCAGTTTGGTAAAAACAAAAAATAGACTTAATAGGATAAATAATGTTTTTCGACCGGAAAAAAATGGAGTATTTTTTAATGAAGAGGCCGGCAAAATTGAAATTGAAATAAAAGTTGGAGAATTAAAATGGTAGCAAGGGTGCTATGGTTGGAATAGGTGAAGGGGAAAGTACTAAGGGATGGTAATAAGGGTATATGTTTAGCATGGTGGAGGCTGGTCGATGTGCAAGGTGATGTTGTTACTAGGACATGCTCGCTATTGCGTATGGTCATGACAGTGCAGGGGAGTGAAGACTGAAGAGTGAGGGAGAAAATGACAACGAATTAGAGTGAAAAAAAGGACTGTTATGATGTGTATTGTTATACATACTTGGAGAGTGAGGACTGAGGAGTATATCTGGGGAGATAAAAGAAAGGGATGAGAGAGAGGGAGGTGGGAGGAGGGTGGCTTTGTGGTTGTACAGGGGATAGGCCTAATTAGGGGAAGAAAGGATTTTATTTATTTTTTTATTTTTACTTGTTCCAACTTCTAAACATGAGACGTCAAAATTTGCTCCATTGCACCACGAAAGAACAAATGGAGAAGGCTTAAAATACCACACGAGGGGTAATTTGGTCTTTTAAGTGTAAGTTTGGGTAAAAAATTAAAATGGGTGGTCTAGAGACTACTTTGTAAGTTTTTTAGGTGGTTTATTAAAAACTTTATAAGTTTAGGTGGTTCCTTAAAATTACCCAACTTTTTTAGGTGGTTGTTTACAAAAAACCCTATTTTTTTTATTTCTTCTGTTGTGTGCATATGCTAGATGGAGCATGTCCTATCCCGTCGTCTTGTTCGCTGTAGTACTTTAGTGGGCTGTTAGTGTTAGCAACCCGTCAATTGTTTCTCATTTTAGAATGAAATTCAGAAAACCGGATTTAAAATTGGTAAAAAAAACCTTAAATCTAAAAAAGAAAAGGTGGAAAAACAAGGGAAGATTTTGAACTTACTGCATACTTCCCTGAAGATTTCCAGCCAGTATGAAGCCCTTTTTGAGGTTTGTATTTGCTGCAGGCCATGACAGGCCATTTGGGACAATCGTCTTTGCTAACCTATGAAAGTACTGATTCAAAAATGAATATGCCGGAGTGGACAAGTGGTTGTAGGGCAGCAGATGCAATGATGAGTTTGTAACTTGTCATGTATTCAAGCGATACTCATCTCATCAAGTTATGGAGCTACGTTTGCACAACACAAGTCTGTCCTTGCACATATATATATGATTTTCCTGATATTACTCTTATCATTTAGAAACCAAAGAAAGAAAAGGGTAATATTGTTTTGTGAACACCTTCCGAAAACATTCACCAAGCACTGCCATCACCAATTTGTGGGCTTGCATCATAGAATCAATATGGGGATAAGTGTTATCATGTATAATCAAGCGGTATTAATGCTCTTACGGTAATCAATTAGATACGCATCCATGATCATCACCAAACACTTTGCATTGTTTATAACTACCAATTTTTTAGTACCACCAAAAAAGTACCCGTACCCAACAGGACATCCGTACCCGAATCCTGGTAACCTAGAAAAGGAGTCAGGAAAAAAGTATAAATTCAAAAAAGTCATTCATTTGCACTGATAAGTCATGAATGGTTACATCATGGATGGAACAACTCCCACAGAAACCAATAGGTTTAATGTAACCTTCTGCCGGGTAAGACACACGGATGAGAGAGATTGAAGGGACTGGGATTTTTCGTTGGGTTTGATCTAGGCTTGTACAGTGGGTGAGGGGAGGCGCAGAGGAGGAAGAGATGGGGGATCAGCTCCGTTTTCCATTGGCTTTGGCAAACCGGTGTTTGAGGCGGAGGGGGGTGATCCGTGTTTTTTATGAGTGGGGGGGTGGGGGAGTAGGAGTTTGAGAGAGATATTGAGGGAATTGTGGAAGAAAATTGGAGGAAATGGAATATTGGAGAAAGTTTTGGGTTTTATGCTTAGGGGTAAAATTAAATGAAGTCTTCTTCGAAGGACAGATTTGTGTTGCGCAAAGGAGCTCCCTGATTTCATTTCATCCTTTCTTTTTTCTCTCCTTTCTGTGTTTCCTTTGACAATTGTCACTTCTAGTCTTATTATTTTTTTCTTCCTTGAATCATTACAGTTTTGTAAAATATCTTCACTTTTTTCATTTTTTGTTTTTCATGTTACCATTTACACTAATAAGAACTGCAAACTTACTTCTAACTGTGTCACAAAATGAAAGTCTTATTTGGCAAAAGAAATTTGTCACAAAATTTTGTCCAAGTAGAGGTGGCAAATTGGGCCGGCCCGTTTCAACCCGAAACCCGAACCGAACCGTATTTATCCCGAATTAGTTAAACCCGAATAAACTCGATTAATTGTCTTATACGCTAATAACAAATTTAAACAATTAAATATTTCAATTAGAAGAAACTTTAATTGTTTAGTTATATTTAACAACTTACATTGTCGGGGTAAAATAATAAATTAAATTGTACCAAACCCGACTTAACCTGAACCGAGACCGACCCAAACCGAAACCGAATCCAACTCAAAATTGGTGACCCGATTGTAACCCGAACCCGAAAAAACCCGAACTTAACGGAATTGAACCCGATTGACCGGTCAACGGTGCTAGCCCGAACCGAACCAAAACCGATATCCATAGGCCCGTTTGCCACCTCTATTTTTAAGTACCTTCTCACACAAATTTTCTATTCTACCCTGCATTTATTAGTTAGTCACTTGAAAAAGTACTACATAATATATTAGTTAGAGGTAAAGTAGGGAAATTGTACATTTTGTTGATTACGAAACTCAGTAAACGATTTTTTCTTAATATGTGTGATATGGTTAAAAGATACATCCATTGTGGGACGGACGGAGTATAACATAATAAAGAACACGGCCAACAATTGAGAAGACAAAAATGTGTTTTTTGTGAGAATAGAGAGAAGAGGTAAGGAGAGAGTGAGAGAAAGGAATTTGGAGACTTGTCTGTGTTTTCATAATATCTTATGTGAAAGTTGTTGACTGATCCCTTATTTGATTTTTTTTTATATAGAGAAATTAGGTGTGAACCTTTTGTTCAGTTGGATTTGTCATAGACTCATATTTGACGTCCCTATCTCTGTAAACTAGATCATTTCTCTTGTGAACTCAGATATATGCAGGAACAATTCTTATGGTTTTCTTTAATAAGGGAACTTTTCCATAGGTTTGTTTAGAAATCCTCGTAGCTGACATGGATCTCATGACAATCTCGGTCTGTAATGGAATCATCTCAATCTATGCAATAGCACCCTAATATCTTGTGAGCCTACATGTCTAGTTGCTAGTAATGTCTCTGGTATGGCTTGACTGATTAAGGAGGAACTATTGCTGGGGAAATAGATGGGGGAGGAAAGGTCACTACAGTTAATGATTACTGGATGCCTTCTTTAGGGAGCCTGGAATAGAGAGAGCAAGAGAGGTTTGGGGGAGATGAGAGGCTAGGTTGCACGGAAACGGGTACGCGTCCCCAAACGGGAACGGGGACGGGAAACGGCAAATTTTAAAAAATCAGGAAACGGGGACGCCGTCAAAATAATAATATAAAAATTTAATAAGAAAAAAAATGTAAAAAAAAATGTAAAGGGTATTTCAAATTATTTGGGCTTGCACTGCAGAAACTCTTGTTTTTATGGGGTTATGAAATTAACAGTTTTGGGCCTCTTATTCTTGTACTAATGTTTAGTCCAAGTCCAACTACAAATGGAAAAAAAGGTCCAATGCAACTACAACTACAAGTCTACAGCCCGAAGCCTAAAACAGTAAAACTGTACTAATGTTTTAGACTTTCTTCCCCTTCCCAAACGCCGCACCAGGACATTTGCCCCTTTCACTTTCGTTTCCACCCATTTATAAACCTCGCAGCGTGTAAGTTTGAAAAACACTGGGGAAGTTTTTCTTTTCTCTTTTCTCTTTTCTTCTAAATTTCATAGTGGGGACATCACTTCCGGAGTCCCGGAAACGTCACTTGAAGTCTCCCCGTTTCCTTGACTTTTCGGGGACGGGTTGACCGCGTTTCTAGGCGTTTCGTACCCGTTTCCGTTTCTGGGACGTTTCCGGTACGGGAGACGGCAGCTGCCCGACGTTTTCGTGCATCCTAGATGAGAGGTAGTGTGGGACTGCAGTTGAAGGGACAGAGAAAGAGATTAGAGAGACGAATCAATTTAGGGTGGAAGGAGGTCTGGATTCATTACTGCTGTAGGAGAGAAATGGTTGCTAGCCTGAAATTTTCCTCCCTTTCCATACTCCCATTCCAGGGAAGCCCTAAGGTTTAAAGTCCCCCCCCTCCCCGTATTTACCTCTACCTATATTACAATCTTGGAGTCCCACATTTCTTCTCGCACCTCAGCCAGAAACCCTTATCATCCTAGAGCTTGAAATCCAAAGTGATGAACAAAGGTAGATTCATCCCACCCCACCCCACCCACTCACCCCCTAAGTTGCACGGAAACGGGTACGGGTCCCCAAACGGGGACGGAAAAGCGCACGGGAAACGGCAAATAAATTGATAAAAAAATATGTGTTTTTATGTAAAGTATAATCTTTTAAGAACATTTCAACTTAAAACCTTCATATTAATAGTTCTAACTTTTTTAAGACCACAATAACTTACTTTTATTTCCTATTTAACATGAAATTCCAATAAAAACATATTTAAAAAATAGAACAGGATAAAGAATGCCTTGTTGGACTTTCCGGGGTGTTTCCGGTTTCCGAGTTTCGGAAACAGGAGACGACACTAGTTAGCCGTCCCCGTGCATCATAGCCCACCCCCTACAAGGGTCCAAGTAGGGATATTCCCAGCAATTTTTGAAGTTGAGATTATTTTGGGATAATCGGCACAAGTAGGGATTATTACCAACAATTTTGCCTTTTTTTTGGGGTAGGCAGGTACCATATACCACCTGACCGAGGAATTGCATACCCAATATCCAACCGCTCACGGGTTACAAAATTGACTTCCCGCAAAAACCGGTACCCGACTATGCACGGTCCTGGGTGATTCTTTTAGGCGGCACATGTTTTCCATCCAATTTTTCTAACCGTATGAAAATAATCGTAGGTCTTGATGGTTTATCCATTTTGACTTTAGCGTGGGGTACCTGTAATTTTTTATGAAGCTTGGAGAAAAGATTTATATGCAGTAGGACTAACTAATTTCCTCAGTCCCCTTTTTTCGTTTACTTTGTGGCAGGAGATTTGAACAGATAAAATTAGGGAAATATCCCCAGCCAATGCCCGTGTCAGATTAATAGTGGCATTTAGATTAGGTGCATAACATGGACATCTCAGTCATTTATAAAAAAGATATTTCTCAGAGGGAATAGGATTAGCAAAATTGGGCACCCTGAAACAGAGAGTGAAATGTTTGACAGACTAAAGGTTTCAGTATTTTGGAGTGTTAGCAACTCAAATTGATGCCATTATGATGCTGTTCTTTTTTCTTCACTATCTTCATCAGGTTGACATTTTTCTTGTGCTATTTCAGGAGACTTCCTTTCAGCTTTACGAGCAAATTTTGCAGATATGAGACGACTGCTTTTGTGATTGAGACCCTTGAGATTGAGATCATGATTGCGGCCATCAAACAATTGGCAACTAACTCTACAAATCAACATTTTGCTTTAGCAAAAATCAATGCGTCTTGTATACTTGCGGTCAAGAAGATGAGCTTACTGTGCAATTTTGGTCCATATATCATTTGATTTTACCTGTAAAAATTGTCAGAGGATTGAAACATATTATGCGACTGAAAACCTGCAAAAACTGAAAACTTGAAGTCTGAAATGACTTAACCTAGAATTGTTTCATTGTTGTGCCGTGACTTGTTCGAAAGATCGGGTGTCATATGCCACCAACCCCAAACCTTGGGATTTGAAATGCAACAAGGATCTTTAGAGACGGGTACTGAAGTGAACATTTGCAAATTACTTTCATTTTTGTTAGGTGTGTCATAATTAGTTTGAAAGTACGAATAAGCTTTTTGAAGGGAATTAATTTATGTGTAGCTTTTTCTTTGCTACTTGAAGTTGCCACACGGCACTTATGTATAGAATAATTAAGGAAATATGCCATTTTGGCTACCCGACTTATAGCATAATATCATATTGGTATCCACTCTTTTCAATATACCATTTAAGATACATGAATTATTTGACAATGTACCAATATAGGTACCTCATAGGTTTCACGTCACCTAAACCGTTAAATAGGTGACGTGGCCGTCTAATTTAGGCCTTTTTCGGTAATTCTCCTCATGGTTTAATTCTTCTTTATTCTTAAAGTAGTTATTTGGCTTTTGCCCATTTTATTTTGACTTTAATTGACAAAGACGATTTGTGTCAAAAAAAAATAGAAGACTTTGCATTTAAAAATAAAAACTTCCTGTATCTCTTCACCGTATTCAGCAATCTCTCTCCTCCTCTCTTCCTACCTTCACTCCCATGGTCATGGACTCATGGGGGACATATCCCTTCAATAAAATCCCATCTCCAACAACACTCCACTCTCCCTTCCTCCCTCCCTTAACCGAAATAGATCTGGGATCCTCAACAACACCATCACCATTAAATTATCGTGTATGGTCGTGGTGACGAGTTTGGTTTTACTGTTACGTTTCTGTGGTGGGTTTGTAATACCCGAGAATTTTCATTATTATCTATTTTAAATTTCTCCACAATTGTTTTTGCAATGATACAAACATGAGTAATTTATTTATGTTTTGTTTACTAGTTGTTTATAAGTATTTTATACAATAAGGTTGGCTATTATTAAATATTTGTTTTGTTAAAGATTTAAGTTGACTGTTTTAGATCGGATCAAATTAGTGTAAAGAAGCTCTAAATTCGAGTTTTTAAAGTAGGCTAAAATAAGTGTAATTTAATTAACTTTAAATTTCTGTTTTTCAAAAAAAAAAAAAGAATATCCATTGGCAGCCAAATTCGTCACTCATGCGGATGTTATCCGCATG
Organism: Pharnaceum exiguum; assembly: GCA_900322385.1. Lineage (NCBI taxonomy): Eukaryota > Viridiplantae > Streptophyta > Magnoliopsida > Caryophyllales > Molluginaceae > Pharnaceum > Pharnaceum exiguum. Next base: position 44,069 of record ONZK01000725.1, read on the forward strand.
AGTCACGAAGACTTGTCTTCAAAATGGAGACAAGTGTTATTTTAGTAGTAAAAAAAGAAAAGAAAGGAAAACTACCTAATTAAGTAATACACACTATAAAAGGGTTTATTATACATTATCAAGTGAAGCTGGTCATTTTTGTTCATTACTTCATTCTACAAAATTCACGTAACCATAAAGAAGGAATACAGTATAAACAACGAAGCATTACAAAGTATGTCCGGTTTAAACTGTTAATTTCAGGTATTTCTTTATTCAATCCCCTTCTATAATTAATAATTTAAGTTTTGTATCATTATTTTTAGTTCAATTATTATCTAATGTTATTTTGAATAATATGTTATCGTATACAAATTAGAATTGATTAAGGGCTAGTTATAGATTGGAACTGAACTGGAAATTTATATCGTTATGCAACCCTTTTTGTGATATAAGTTTTTATATGAGGTATTTTGAAGTAGTTATGATTATATGAGTTGATTTGGACTAGCCTTTATTATAATTAAGATTTGAGAAATAAAATTATTGATTTTCGCTACTATTTTAATGGACTATCTTGTGTAGTTAATTTGAGATATATTTTGGACTATTTGTTTATATTACACTATAGATTTTAAAGAGTTGAAACGGTTCAAAAGTATTACGTTGGGTATATTTATACAATAAGTTGAATTTATCGGATATTATTCCCAAAAATATGAATCTATGATTTAGAACTACAGGGCTTTATGAAAGATTTAATTAGTATTTTATTATAAGTCTGCCAAGGATTTCATATAATTAAAAAGTGGTTTATACGGAGGTTCTATTTAAAGATAAAGTTATATTTTTCGTTAATCAACCGAAAAAGAAAGATTTTAGAGAAAGGTTATTTTTAATTCATATGAAGTTTAAGGCAAGGGGTGGAAAAGACGTACGTACGGAATGGGGACCTTCAGCAAGTCCCGTGTGCACACCCAAAGTTTATATAAGTAAAGGAAAGTAATGAGCTTGAATGGGGGTACGAATCAAGTGTACCCTTAGAGGAAAGTAAAGACCGGATCTTGCGTTAGACAGATTATGAATATAAAGATATTATGAAAGTATGGTTTCTATAGATAATTGGATAAAAGGATTCGATCTTTTATATTATTATAAATTTTATGAATGTGATATTTTAAATGATATTATTTTCAAAGAGAAATGAATTTTACAAGAAAAGTATGTTTTATGATTGAAAAGAGAAATACGCAGCATTTTCCACTGACGTTTGATAAATGTTTTGTTTTCAGGTGAATAAAAGAATAAGCTGGTGAGGATAATTGATTAGGGAATTAGAGTTAAATTTGTATTAATAGGTTAATACAGGTGCCTTATATTTTCCTCAATTTTGGGGAAAATATGGCAGTAACGTGCCCGAATTCAATTCCGCTGCGATGTAATATCATTATTTAATACCCTGAAATTCGGGAATTTACAGGGTTTTGAGGTATTGTGGGTGATGGGCTTTCGGGTGTCGAGTGATGGGTTTTTCATGGTATGGGGTGGTGGATTGGCGGGACTTGAAATCGGTGGAATTGGTTGGTGGGTGATGGGTATTGGGTGGGGGTTTCGTTTTTTCTTTTCTGGTATTTGGTAGTAGCCTCGATTTTGGGTGAATGGTGGTGGGAGGCCGGGTCCACTTGGGTGATTTAAATGGTGGTGAACGGTGTTGATGGTAATTGATGAAGAAGATGATAATTGTGTGTGTGTGTGGGAGGGGATTAATGGGTCAAATATGGTATATGATTAGAAAAAGAAATGCATAATGGATGAAGAAAATAACATAATGTCAGGGTAAAATGGTCTTTGTACAATTTTCATTCACCCCAACCAATGCATGTTTGACACATAATCACTTTTAACAAAAATATTAAAGGCATCATAGAAGGTACTTACAATGGGACAATGTCAAAAATTTCAGGTACCCTAATTGGTATTCAAGTAAAGGGAATGGTTTTTGTTTGGATATTTTACCTTTTGGGTACCCGAGGTTTAGCATATTGTACGTTTGGGTACCTGAGGTATTTAATATATTTTTTTGGGTACCCGAGGTTTAATTCTGTTACCATTTTGATTGTTTGACCGTTATTTTGTGGGTTTGACTGTTAAAATGAAGGATAGTTGAGTCATTTCATCTATATATAAACACCTAAACACGCGACTCATTCATTGTACCCAGATCAATGGTCCTAACAAAGTTACAATTTGATATACCCAGATCTCCTCACAGTTGATACTTCTTTGTAACAATTATTTTCTAAAAAAAAAAACTCATTTTATTTTCACAAACACATTTTCATCAATAATTATCAGTCCTCTCTTGCACATCAAACTCTATTTTCATACAGCAAAAACAAAACTGCCATCCCAGATTCCCAGTATCCCACCATGAATATTTCGGCAAAAGAGCAACTGTGCACTTGTGCAACCGACAGCCTCCGACCGCCACATCCAAACCCAACCACAAGCACCCCAAATTTAACACCACCATCACGGGCCTACATATCAACGTCATTTTCCGGTAGATCGATGCAACCTAAACGACGCACCTCTTTCACCACCGATGACCGACCACCAACCAAACATCGTTCACACCGCAACTCCATTTTTGGGTCTTAATTGGATCTGGAAAAAAATAACTTAAAAAGTGCAGATCGAATTGGAGTTGGTATCTGGGCAAATTTGAATTATTGTGTTCATTGATATTATTTGTCAGATTAGTTAATGAGTTGCTTGAGACTTGAGAGTGAAAGTGAACCGATGAGATGGAGAGATGCTGTGCAAATATATCCAGGAAAAAGACAGTGTAAATTGGAGAGGGTGTTGGTTGTTCTGTAAATTCAAGAGGATTAATTTGGTGATTCAAAATAAATAAAACTTGACACTCGCCCTCTTAGGCTCTTATAAACAAAAGGCTACGGGATGAAATCCTGATTGGCAGCTAAGTCTCACCATGAATTTAGGAGAGCAACTGGGTCTGTTGTTCTTTCATATAAGTAATAAAACAGAAAACAACTCTTTGAATATAGAAGTATAAAAACAATGGAGGGTAAAATGGACATTTAGTGAGGAAAATATATGCCACCTCAACATTTTAACAGTCAAACCCACAAAATAACGGTCAAAACACCAAATAGATAACGGAATCAAACCTCAGGTACCCAAAAAAATATATTGAATACCTCAGGTACCCAATTGTACAATATGATATACCACAGGTACCCAAAAGGTAATATATCCTTTTTGTTTTGTTTGTTGCAGTCGTGCCTCATGATGAGGTTGCCCACGTATCCCGTGAAGGAATCAAACCACTCATAGTTCAGTGGGTTTTGGATTTTTGGTTTTTTCGATTTTTTTGGGTTTTGTGTTTTTTTTTTATTTTGTGGGTTTTTTGAAAAGCTAAATGACATAAAGCTTTAAAGGATAAATGGGAAAGTGTCCCATGGTTTTCTTATGGGTGTCTGACGAAGATAACTTCTCCTGCTGGGGTGATTTTTGGTGAAGGAACAGCTCCACTATCAATGAGGTCTTGAATCTTGTTCTTTAGTGCCTTGCATTGCTCTGTATCATGACCATTGCCTCGATGATATTTGCAGTATTTGTATGCGTCCCAATTAGGACTTCTCTTATCCGGTTCGGGGTCCTCCCGTGGGGTTAGTTAATTGATCTTCCTATACTTGAGTAGTCGTTCAAAAGCATCGGTTAAGGTCATACCAAGTTCAGTGTACTTCCTTTGGGTTGGTTGTATTGCATTGACCTCTATGTTATTGGAAGAATTGTTATTGTTGTTGTTGTTGTTGTTGTTGTTGTTGTTGACCTTGAGTTGATCTATTGTTGCTTTTTCTTAATTCCTCTTCGACTTGTAATCCACTCTTGAAGAACCTTGTCCATGTGTCTAATGGTAGAAACTTAATTGGTTCGTAGTATTTAAGTAAGAGACAGTTCTTGCCCATTCTAACTTGTTCTTCCTCGTCGGGACGATTGATCATTTGAGCGACCTTAGTCCTCCAACGACTGATAAATGAGGGAAATTCTTCTCCCCTCCTTCGAAATTGGGTTTGTAGCTCTTGGAGGGTGATTGGTATCTCGGCGGCAAAGGCGAATTGCTTGCAGAATTCTTCACTAAGTAAATCCCAATCTTCAATGACTTTTATGCTAAGGGAATTATACCATGCTTGAGCGGCTCTAACAAGTGTGGCTTGGAAAACTTCGGCATAGAGCTCGACTGGAACTCCCCTAAGATTCATGGTTATGGTGTAGATGCGAATGTGGCTTCGTGGACTACCCTAACCATTGTATTTTGGAAGCTCATTCATGCTGAATTTTTCTGGGAGGCGAGCATCATTAGTCTTAGGAATAATGGGATCATGGTAGAATTGGTCCTTGAGTTCACCATTACTGCGAAGGGCTTCTTCTATCCTAGACATCTTCTTTGGATACTCGGTTTTAGAGGAAGCTGCTTGTTCCTCAAGCTTTTGGTCATTCTCTTTTTGAATTCGAGCCATCTCAAGTGTCATTTTGTTCATGGATTCGAACATCTCATCCATCCTTTTCTGGATGTCTTTCATTTGTTGTGTGTTGTCTTGTCCCGACATCTCTTGATTTCTGATGAGTCTAGTACCTCCTGTCCGCTTCCAACCTACGACTGGTGCCTATACAACTTGCTTATTCTTCCTAGGAGGTGCTATCATGGTCAAGTAGGAGAATTTTATGATGAGTTAGGTTTTGTGAAAACTATTGGGCATGTTGAGCAACTATACCAAGGAGTGGGGTGAATTGGATGGTCTCGACACTAGATTTGATGAGGGTTTGACATTGTAAGTGAGACATGACATGAGTTGTTGTGAATTTGGACAAGGTGTGTGGGTGACGTGAGTGAGTGCATGCCTAAGGACTTGACACTAGATGACACTCGACATGTGAGGTGGGGAGACATGACTCGACACGACATAGGGAGAGGGGATGACAACTCGACACAAGGACATGTATGGCTTGACACAAGTTTAAGGGAGACATGCATGCAAGGTGGGAGGATGACGCAACATGGCTTGACATGCGCGGACGACGCTTGACACACGACACGGGGAGAGGGGAGGACGAAAGACTTGACGCATGGGGAGAGGGAGGACAACGCATGGGTGGAGGGAGACGCGACGCGGCTAGATGCCTAGTTTTGGTTTGACATGGTTTTGACATTAGTTGACATAGGTTGACGTTGTTTTGACATGGGGGATGGTCATTGACTCTAGACTAGGATTTAGGACATATGCATATAGGCATGTATACACGACAAGCACACGAATGCAATATGGGGTTGACACACCTAGAGTGGGTGCTAGTTTTGCTATACCTTGGCTTGATATTTCGGGCTTAAAGCTTGGGTCCTCATACTAATATGGTCATCGCCCAATTATAGAGGTTACGATTCGTATGTTGAGTTCATTCCCTTGTCGCTAACAAGGAAATGGTGTATGAGTGATGATATAGGCTCAAGTCAATGACAAGTGTAGCCAGTAGCCCTCGTTGTATGAGTACTATATCATCGGGGTGTTGCTCTTTTGGGTTAGCCTAGACAACTTCCGCGGATGAAAGACAATGCACATGATATGAAGTATGATGACAATAGTTAAAACTTGTTTAAACACACACAAAATTTATATTGTTTTGAATTTTGGAGTCTCTCTCTCTAAGATCCCCAGCGAAGTCGCCACTTGTAGATACAGGGGGCGTGAAAAGCCCCAAGCGTCCACCCGCGAAGTGATTTAAATGCGGATGCTAAACAGATTCGCCACCAACTATTTTTATTTAGGAAAACAATTGGAAAACCTTGAAAACCACTTGCTTGCCAATTTACGAGTGGGACAACCGTAGGGACTTTGGAAATGCAAGATTTTATGAAACTAGAGAATTGTAGGGTTCGGGGGTGAAATTTTACCTCTACTAGTCCAAAACAACTGTTATATACGCACTTTAAAACACTCAAGTTGATTGAAGAACCTAATGCAAGCTTTATCTATTTTAGGTGATGTCTTATGCAAGTATTTGATGTTAGTGTGAACATGCAAACCGTATTTGATGTTAGGCGAAGTGTGAACATTCAAACCACTAACCACAGTCTTTTGCTTGGTTATCCGAGATAACTTTGACTCAAATGTTTTCCCATGGCCATGAACTTATTAGTCACTTTATATCTCAACCAAGTGGCCCAAGATACCAACCCTCTAATCCAAGAGAGCGATGAATCATATCTTGATTATCACTACCCTCTCTTAGCTTCAGCTCATACCCAATGACCGCTATATGGTAACCATGTTTCAGGATAGGTCTACCGGTATCAAAGTATAAGGTTCCACATATAGGATAATATTATAACCTCAAGTTTAAAGATCACTTACGCTCGTTCATATTGAGAATGACTAATATAATGACGCCATTCATGTAGTCTTCTCAATAGCAGATCGGTCTTGTGAACTCCTTTATCCTTTGAGCACCCATACGCATGACATGGAAATCCATCCCTCGGTTCAGTGAGAAGAACTACTTGTGTCATCACATATGTTGGTCATTGTAATTACTAATGTTGCCTCTTAGTATTACTTCTGACCAAGGACATTGTTTAAGAATATTATCATGTCATAAAACTCCCACTAGTGATGAATATCCTCAACACTCTTCTTGATATGTTACAATATTCTATAGAACTTTATTATAATTTAAAAGCGAGCAGAAGAGTAAATAAATTGAATAATAAATACTGCCTTTTTATTAATGTAAAATCCATAACAAATACTAAAGTTTCTTGGCACTATGTGCACACACTAACATCGGGATCATATCACATTTTGACATGTCTAACTATCAACATTTCTAATCTCAAGTGAAATTCCACTTACACCGTGGGTTAGTGGCAATGGCAACCAAACAACTAAACGAGCTCCATCCACTAAATTTAAAAGGAAGCGGACATCAAAAAAATATAAATCAATATATAGTAGATATATATAAAGCTGAATTTTTTCTGGAGTATTGAGCTATGCCACATAGGACGGAGGGCTTTGAGCAATGCCACATAGGGTAAGTAACTACCAATGAATGAGTGCCAACTAAAAAAATCCACATAGGATGTATAAAGAACCCATGGGAAGATTTCTTTTCGGAAAAAAAAAACTAAAAAAGCTAAGCCTCCCAAAAAGAGAAGATTTCAATGAAAGATGAAAAAAAAGAACAACAGTAAATAAAATCAATCGAATAATGTCGGATACAAAATTATCTGAATTAAATTATGTCAACACTAAGTCAAACAAATCAATAGAAACAATAGGAAGCACGTGGTTGATAATATCTGATGACACTCAGAATCATCATTGAAGTTTTGTTTACTTATGCAATATGGACTTTTGGACCCTATGTAATGAATATATATATTCTTCAATGTTCATTTTGTAAGTGCTAAATTGCTAATGGCTCAATAATGCCCCACGATAATTATCACTGTATGTGCGAAACTCTCACTTCATTTAATGAACCTAGCAGCCTATGTATATCTTGAATTAAAATTTTTATTTGCCACGGAATTGACACTGGTCCATTCACAGCTTGAATAACTGTTAGGTTATCACCCTCGATCTAAATTCTTTTAAAACCAAGATCGATTATTTTACCGATGCCTTCCCGCATTGCCAAAGCCTCCACCACAAGAATAGTAGAGAGACCAATAAATTGTGCACCAGCCCTTATCCAGATTAGATGAGTTCAAGTAGGGGACAACTTTTGTGCCAAATTGTTTTATGCACCAAACTAATTATATTAAAAAGACCTATAAACGCACAAGTAAGAACCCAAATTAGTTTATAAGTGTCAAATTAAAATGAAAAATACCCATATTTCAATAAGAGGTATTATTAATTAAATTGAACATGCACTAAACAAAATAATTATTACATTTTATTTTTGTTTCTATAAATTTAAAATAAGCAACATACGCGAATATAAGATGCATGCAACGCACGGGCAAAAAACCAAATTAGTTTATAAGTGTCAAATTAGAATGCAACATACCCATATTTCAATAAGAGGTATGGTATCATTATTACAATTGAACATGCACATTTTATTTTTGTTTCTATAAATTTAAAATAAGTAACATATATACACGAATATAAGTTTATGTTCCGTGCAACGCTCGAGAAAGAACCTAGGATACAGTAGGAGCCAGTAAAAAAGCAAGACAATAAAAAAAAAGAAACAAATAGCTTGATCCACTCCTTGATATTTTTTTAATGGAAGATCAACTTATTTTAGGACTTTTTTGAAAAAAGAAAACCATATATTTTTTTACAACGTTTTTCTTTGGAATTGGTACAAGATACTGCACATACGCTAATGCTCGATTGCTCTCCCCAAGTTGCATCTTCCAACAATTATATTCTCTATTAAACTATCATGCTAACAGCACACCAAAACAAACTATATATCATGTTAACATGTTTATTAATACACATCTACTAATTAAAAATACCCAATCAATATTGAAATTAAATAGTGAGACATTTCTAATATTATACTAAGAATTATAGTCAACAACAACAACAACAACAACAACAACAACAACCGAGTGTAAATTCCCATTCAATGGGGGTGCTCGGGTGAGGATGTACGCAACCTTACCCCTATTTAAGAAAACAGTGAGGTTGTTCCGAGATTGACCAATTATTGAAGTATTGACTTTCAACAACTTCACCAAAAATAAGAAATATTGGAATGTTTTCCTAGCCATTTTGCTATAGTCCATAATCACCTAAAGATGAAAGATGGAGATAATTATTTCAACTATATAGGCACTGTATCCACTAAGAATTATAGTCATAAGTTTGATTTTTTTTCAGATCCGTCCATAAGTTACTTTTAATAACGTAACTTTTACATGAAATTAAATTGTGAATAGCAGTTTTCAAGTTTAGCACTCCAATTTAATTCGTTAACACATGCTTTGAGTCGAGGGAAAAATATACTTAGGGTATGTTTTGTTTGTCTGAAAGGCGCTGAACTGTAATACCCGTGAATACTTAATATTATATATATATTAGGATTTATAAATAATTTTGTGATATAATATTTAACGATGAAACTTATTTTTGGGATGATACATTCATTTATAAAAATATTTTTTTTATGATGGTTTAAATATAAATAAAAGAATTTGATTTGTTTTGGGCAAAAAGAATTGAAATAGGCAAAATGTCGAATTGTGGAATTGAACCCAAGACCTCCTTTTCTACCAAAGAACTAACCATTGTGCTAGCTTCCCTTTTTGTGATATCTTTAATGGGATTATTATATTTATTAGCTATTACTCATTAGAAATCTGATATAAGCCATTTAACACATACCACACTCTCATTCCTCCCTTCACTTTGGTTTTCACGTCATAACCCCCACCCCTCCTCTCCAATGTCGACTCTTCTCTCACTCCCCTCACACTTCCCCATTTCCCTCTCCGGCCAGCCACTTCTCGACGCCGCCCACCACCATCACACCGATATCACCATCATCATCATCATTGTTTATTTGCCCTCTCTTTACAATTTCACATAAAGAGTTCTCAAAGATCCGGCCACCACCGCCCATGCCGCCACCTTGGTCGTACACCACCACCTTCTAATACCCATTAGTGCCTAAATATACCATTGCATAGTTGAATCTCATAACCCACGAGTCGGGGTCATTCCCGTTTTCCGTCACATATCGCAAAAACTCGATCAGACTTGGTTTTGGACCGAAAAAGGGCGTATAACCACTTTGTCCCAATGTTTTCGGCATTCTGAGCAAGACAGCAAAGCTGCCCAGCCAGATTTTAGCCAAATTCGAATGTTTTGGTACGTTTTTGGGCTGTTTTATGTCATTTGTGAATTTTCTAATTATTTTTGATTTAGTTTCGGTTTGGGTGTAAAGCCTAAGGTTCACAAATTATTGTTTTGGTGATGGGTTCAGTTTATTAGTAATAATCCATAACTAATTTATGCGAGGTTGCGGTTTGCGA
>ONZK01000725.1:57237-68781 GCA_900322385.1 Pharnaceum exiguum
TACGAAGAATATTTATACAACAAAACCACCAGTAAAATCCATTTATTTGTTGACAAAAAGCTAACCTTACTATCAATACTTATTTAAACAAAAACACTAAGAAAAACTAATGCACTGCTTTTCTTCAACAGACAATACCAAGTCAAATGAATTCCAAATCATAAAGCCTCCAAAGTCCAAAATAAGCTAATACAACATGATCATAGTATCATGTTATAACCAAATTGCCCAACTGATGATCTTAACTGATGATCTTTATTAGCCATTCCTGATGCATGACGAACTCTGACCTCCATCTTGTTTTACTATCATCGAAATCCTTGTGAACTTCTTTGAAAGACATTTGCTCATGACTGACTCAACAGTCAAAATACAAACTCAGTCATGACTACACCATTACTTGAATAAGAACTCTCTTCTAAGACCACAATTCACTTTAAGAAAACCCCCAAAATAATATGAGAACCCATTTAGGGGGAGGGGGGGTAGGGGGACATCATAAGTGAGGGCGGCCCTCTGTATCCATAAGTGAACGTTAGCCACATTTTTTTATTTAGACTTTTGTAAATATTAAGTCAAAAAATAATGTAATTTTAATCATCAATGAATCTTATAAGCTTATGACGTCATCTATATTCTGTTGAAACCTGTAAGTACGGTATTAATATCGGGTATTCGCCCCGCCTTATGATGTAAACCTAGCAGCTTGCATTTGGTATTTATTTTAAGACTATTCTTAATGACAATTGTTTGAAAGCTTGAGAAACGGGATTAGTAGTTGTGTCCATCATCTTCCCTCGTCTTCCTGATCATTTCCATATATAATACTTCTATATTTAGCCTTAAATTGATTGATTTTAACCCATTAATGTTTAATAGTCAATTAATTAGTCAAGTCTAATCCAATAAAGACAGCCCAGTCCAATAAAATCAGTCCAGCCCATAAATAGTCAGCCCAGCCCACATAAAATCAGCTAATTAATTAATTAATTAATTTCTTGGCGAAGAATCCACCTAAATCCTATCCTAAACCGAGTTCACAGTAGCCGAAACACTGAAAAATCCATCAGATAAGATATCAAAACGCGTCTATCCAAAACAGACGAACCAGGACGAATCCTGGTCCCGCAGGAAACGTGCGCCTGGCGCACGTTTCTGATTTTTCTTTTATCCTTTATTTTTCGCTGGCTTTTCTCCGAAGTCACCCTACACTATAAATACCGACCCCATTCGTCATTTACAACCACGCCGAACTTGATGAGTTCATTCTTCTCTCTCTAAACTTAGCTTAGCATATAACCTATCCCTCTAAACCTTGGTTACTTTCCTAATATCCCCCGACCTTGCATATTTTAGTGCTTATACTTGCATTATTATCATATTTGTTGGAATCTCGTCCAGTTTCTCTTACTTTGCATGCATAGTTCATATGACAGTCTTACTATAGACCCTTAAATACAGGTACTGAAGGCACTAACCCCGTTTTTATCACCCATATCATGCAATGTAGCCTATAAATGTTCAAAGTGATAACTAACATGTAAATTAACCCTTATGTGCTAATAATAGAAATTGTGGCATGTTTACACTTGGCTAATTACAAAATTGCATGTGATTTAAGATGACTTATTAGATAATATTTGTTATTAGGTTGTTTAATCAATCTGTATGGTTAAAGTGCATATAATCGTATTAATTGCCTAGAAGAGGTACACATTTTGCCCCCGAACCGCTACAATTTTCTGGTTAAAACCTTACTTGTCTACCATGATAAGTAAGTGACATTTTCATTTACATTTCTGTACAAATATCACCATAGCCATAATAAGGCAAATAATATTAAAAAGGTTTTCCAATTATTTTCCTAATAGTAATTATACTTAATAAAATTGGTGGCGACTCCTAAGCATTAGCATTCAAACCTACCCTGCGGGTGGACAATTAGGTTTACCCAGAACCGAACGGGGATTAATGATATCCCGCTAGGCGACGGGGCCCGGGCGTCTACAAGTGGCGACTCCGCTGGGGATGCTTAGAGGGGAAGACTCGAAAAACAATTAATTCAATTATATGCGCTTAACAACATTATTATCTGTATATATATTGTCATCATATTACATTTGCATTTTTTCTACCATTCGCGGAAGTTGTCTAGGCTACCCAAAAGAATAACCCCCCGATGATATAGTACTCATACAACGAGGGCTACTGGCTACACTTATTTTTGAATTGAGCCTATGTCATCAACTCATACACCATTTCGCGTTACCGACGAGGAAATGGACTCGACATGCGAATCGTAACCTCTATAGTTGGGCGATGACCATGTCAGTATGACTACCCAGAGATTTAAGCCCGAAATATCAAGCCAAGCTATAGCAAAACTAGAACCAATTTAGGTGTGTCGACCGCATATTGCATACGCATGTCTATTGAGTGTACGTGCTATATTATTTGTGCTAACCCACTCATGTTTTCATTGTCAAAATCAACCATAATCGACCCGTAAAATGTGTTAATCAACATGTACCTATGTGCCATGATCATCCCAAATTTTTAATTTTGTACCGAGGCGAACCTCTGCCGAAATTGTTACCCACACTCACGCACGCACCCACGCGCACGCCCACGTGCGCGACACGCCACGCGTGGTTATCCACCACGCGTCGGCCTCCCCTCTCCCATGTTTGCATGATGTCCTGTGTTAAAATGCCTAATTGCATGTCAAATTATGCTTGAATGTATGTTGTGACGACCCTCCTAGGTGTCAATTTAGCCTAAAACCCCAGTCAATTGCATGCTATAATGTGTCAAGTTGTGCTAAATACATGCCAAAATGCTTACTTTAAGTCAAAACATCCGTGATAAGCGTCATTTACACAAAATACATGCAACGTTAAACAACACCGCATCGGAGCGTGTAGATGATGTAAGTCATTTGCCCATGTCCAAACCTTGCATGCTTGCACCCCTCTCCCCATAGTGTTATGTGTCGAGTCGAGTTTCCCATAGTCGTTGCATCTCCCTTCCCCATTTCATGTCAAGTCAATGCTTGCTAAATGAATACTATATCCTTCTTGCGTCATGTTAACTGAAGCCTATGCATGTCAAGTTATGACAATGTGTGTCGTGCAAATCATAATATGTGTCGAGCTATGTCGATGTGTATGTCTTATATGCCAAAATGTGTGTCAAGCTATGTCAATACTATGTCAATGCATGTCCATATGTGTGTTGAGCTATCAAAATGTGCATCCTACACCCCTTGTTGTATCAAAGTCGGTTGTCCGCCTCCCCTCTCCCATCATCATGTCTAGTCCATGCAACCTCCCTTGTCGTTGTCCAAATCACGTGCTAAATGTTCCATCTCCTCTCGTGTATCATTGCATGCTATCACTCCTGTATCATGTGTCTTTTCATATTCACCTTCTATCATCATATCATTGCATGTCATTCGCTCATACTATGCATTACTTGTCGTCCACTATCTGTCATCACATGCTAATTCCCCGTCTCATTGCATGTCCTTACTCCCCTATTATGTATGATTATATGCCACCATATTTCAATTCCCCGTGTCATTGCATGTCCTTACTCCCCTATCATGTATCATTATATGCCACTATATGTCAATTCCCCGTGTCATTGCATGTCCTCACTCCCCAGTCGTGTGCCCTTATGTGTTTATCCCTGTAATATTGCATGTTCTCATATGAGTCATTACGTGTAGTTTACATGTCAATTCATGTGCCATTGCATGTTCCAATTACACCTACATGAGCCATCACATGTCATTCACCATCCTTATATTGGCGCACAACTCCCATTTTGCATGTCATTCCCCTCACCCCTTCAAATGTCACCATACATTGGTCGTGTTATTATCATCACATGCCATTACATGTCTATTCTCTGTGTCATTGCATATCATTCACACTCCATTCATGTGCTATTACTACATGTCTCCCCTCCTCCATGATTGTGTAGCTCTGTGCCACTCCTTCCCTCATTGTGTAATACATTATATTGCATCATGTACCCCGTGTTGTGCGTTGCATTCCTCTTCTCATATTGCTCCATATGTCGCTGTCTACCTACATGCCATGCTTGATACATCTCCCGTCTCCCATACGTATTGTCAATCCCTCTCCCATGTCTCCTGTATAAGTGCGAGTCGGCTATGTTGGCCTTCCCTCCTCCATCATGCAATGCATATCCTCATGTCTTCCCTTGTTGCATGTTTCGTGTTAACATTTGTTCTTTGCCCGTAGCTTCACTCACATTACATGTGCACACACTCACTCAAGTCACATTCTTGATAGTCGTTGTTGTACGTATGTCTTTATAATTGCATGCTTTAAAAAAAAATCGGACCTAATGGCTCCTCCTTAAGTCGAATCCACTAGCTCTTAGGGCACTTCACTAACCCATGTCATAGGTTGCACACACACACCACTAGTCAATCACTATCACTCAAACTCTTGTTGTACTATAAATTTGTGATGTTCACCAATCTTGAGTCACAATGGCTCAATAGCATGTCATCACTGTGTGTTGTCTACACACGTCCACTCACTTTCACTCACATTGTTTTTGTGCACACTCACTAGACATTGCATGCACACTCTTGCAATCGCTTTGTCACTGTACACTACACTCATTTCATGCACCCACTAACACCTGCTTACTTGCTTGATTTGTGACCTTACTTGCATGCTTTGTAATCACTAGTCGTATAGGCACACTCCATCTTGCATGTCAACTTAGGCACCCATTTCACGCACTCACATCACTTATGCGTCTTAGGCCCTCACTTCACCCACTCGAGTCACCTTAGGCACTCACCCAATTCACTCCACTCACTCGTGTTATTTACAATTCACGTTTCACTAGTCTGTGTCATGTTATGTGCTAATTGACTCATTATGTGCAAACCCTTCAAATCATTTTCAAAATCCCTTATCATTTCTCACGTCCTCTCACCTAAAATGATTTTCATAAACACCATGCTACTTTTCAAAATCGTTTTATCAAAACCCGTTTTCAAAATATACACTATGAGCAAAAACTTTCAAAAGATCAAACAAAAAATGTTTTCAAAATCCTCACGATATTCCCACTTTGAACAAGGATAGGGAGTAAGCAAAAGCATATTTCACAAGGTCAAATTTGGATAAGACTCAAATCCCATTGTAACTCTCACCATCGCCAAAATGCCTAGCCAAAGTACTTAATCGCAAAACCAAATTTTATCACCTGTTACTCAAAAAAATCTCGAACTGGGGGCTCCTAGACGATGACCAGAACCTAATTGACAAAGATACATGTGCAAAACTTTAAAATCAAATTGAAGAATGGTTGATCTCCTTCACCATTGAATATACAAACACGAATACATCTATCATGCAATACAAGAATTACGACAAGAGCTTAACAACAAGATGGTCTAGATATGAAAGAATCATAAGTCATAAGTCCATAGAAGGATGGTATTGCCTTTTCCCTTTGAATGGACCTGGGTTCAAAGAAGAAAGAAGCTTGATCATAAAGACATGCCACATTCAAGCAATTGCAACACAGTGGTAAGTAGAGGCGTACCGTGAGTTTTGGAGGCACTGTGCAACATAAGATATGTAGGCCCTATTATTTTCCGCCGTAAAATATAGTGTAAGAGTTTTTTGCCTTAGAGATGGTATAAGTTATTATTTGAACTATTATCACTAGAAAAAATTGAGAAATTTACGGATAAAGAAAACAAAAGAACTAAAAAAAAAATATAACACAAATTGACTCAAGTAAGTTGCACAAATTTAATAACAAAAACAAACTACATTTAATTTCGCTTAAGAAATGAAACATAGAATTATATGAACAAATGAAAAGACAAATAAACTGTACGCAAATGTTATAATTTCAAAATAAACGTTTTCTACTTGTTATTTGGAAACTTGGAATAATGTGCCTCAACTAAACTCTTTCCAAAAAATAATAATATAAACCGTGTGAAGAGATACGAAGGGAGAGAGGGAACTATAGTAGGTGAAGGACAGAGTGACACAAAGTCATAAAAGAAAGCACAGAAGATGAGGGGGGAATGGGGCCCAAATATTGAATGAGGCTTTTGTGCTTTTCGGGATAGTTACTCTCCCACGTTCAATATTTTGGTTGGAGTTTCAAAGATGAATTTGGGCTTTTGTGCCAATATAGCCCATTTATAAACAACAGACTATGAGGCTCCAAGGAAGTGAGGCCCTGTGCTTTGGCACCGCCTGCACCTGTCCAAATACGCCTCTGGTGGTAAGCTACAACAAACAGGGAATGACAACATGATCCCGTATTTTGGTCCATAAATAATTTTCGACTTTGGAAGAAAAGAAACTTTTGCTACGGATTTGTTCGGACAGTGTCCGGTAAAATGGCAGTAAAGTTCACTTACAACTTCGTATGAAGCTGATTCAAGCACCATTAGAAAGATAAAAGAAAGATCTAAAACTCTCGTGTTGATGACATAGTCCAATTCGTAGAAGAAGAGGTTCGAAACAGCTCTTAAACATGTTAGACTGATTGAGCTCATTATCATCCTTGTTTACTTTGGATGACCAAACAAATATAACAGCAGCATTATACCATATTTAGAAGAAGAGAGGCGCTCGAAGATTCAAGATAGTTCAAGAATCATTAGAGAGATCGTGCAGGATACTCATGGTTGAAGCCAAGTATTTTGTAAATGGAATCAAATTTTGCAAAGTTTAAACTTTTACCCTTAGTAGTTATATTATATTCTTCCTATTTTAGTATGCTACATGAAGAAGCAATTAGTTATTGACCTTCCTAGAAGGGAAGTAATTAATTGTCACTGATAGCAATACGTACTACTTGGGAATGAAAATTGTAAAAGGGTATTAGTTACTGTACTTAAGAGATTTTAAAGAGTTGATCAACTTTGCACTTCACATTATATTGGTTAATGAAATGAGATTAATCAAATACATAGCATGCACATTTTCCTATCAAAGAATCCTGCAAGCAACATCGAGATACAAACCACAACTGAAAATACCACCAAGAAGCAAAAATGGAAGGCTTCCCTACATTTGATACCCATTGAGTTACAAGCTTGCACATGTGGTTGAAACCAACGACCAAGTGTTTCCTATAAATGCAAAACCCTCCAAGTTGCATATATTCTCCGTTCAGAAAGCTTTCTACCTTTATGAGTATGGAAGTTGAGTAAAAAGGTACGACCACTTGGGCACCACAACCCTATTTACGTCTGCCAACAAAAAACGACTACTACAAATAGCAAACAAGTGCCTTATTCCTCAAAGTTCCTATGCTACCTACTTCTGCACATTCGGATTGCCCTTGCTCCTAGAAGAGTTGTTATGATCTTACTTGAAGGATCCTCATTATCATCACGCCACTCCTCAAGAAACTGCTCCATAGCCATACTCCTCACATTTGGGAGTCAAGTCATAGATCCATGCCAAGTAATACAAAGAAACATAAGTACTCTCAACAAAGAATGTTCCAATATACAAATTGCATATTATGCTCTAAATACACGCGAGCTGTCACCTTCTAGAAGAACATACCTTTTACCGTATTGGGAAAACAAACGTTCTTTGCTCCAAGCTAGAGATGCAATTGTGGCTAGTGAAGTTGCCACATCCCTTCACAGTTTTAATGTCTTACCATGGAAAATCCCACTTGAACGATCCAAGCGAGCTCAAATAGTCCATCCCTACAGCGGCCTTGCAAGTTACGGCCTCTGCGAAAAAAACCCGATACATGATAAATTGGGGAAGGTGGTTTGATAAGACCCAAGAATGCTCCATCTGCAACAAATACAAAGAGAGTTAACATCACTGCATAAAACCTTCAAGGCACTACAAAAGAATCACAGGCCAAAAATCTAGCTATGACATGACCATTCGCGAGCAGCGCAAGACGAGCTTAAGTCAAAGCTCCATATCATGATCACACTACCACCATATTTCGGGTTTTGGGTTCGTGCCCCATCTTGATCTTATCATCCTCGACAGTTGAAAGTAAAGACTTCAAGTGGAACACAATCAAGGCATAGAAGCAAAACAAGAGAGGTTAAGTTGAAAACCGAAAGGCAACTTAGGCAAAAAGAGAGCATGAGAGATTTAGGCCTATTAAGTCAATCATCCAAGACAATGTGCTTAGGCAACAATCAAGGCATAGAAGCAAAACAAGAGAGGCAATGTTGAAAATCGAAAGGCACTTAGGCAAAACGAGAGAACGAGAGATCGTCCAAGGTTCTTATATAGATTTCACTTGCACTAGCTACTCCATCATCTCAGGATCATATACAATGCACTCTATCACCTTCCATCACCAATCATATCTTCGATTTACTTATAATAAAGAGCGGCTAGGTTGAAAACCCGCAAGGGCGACCTACGCAAAAAAGAGAGCATGAGAGATTTAGGCCTGCTAAGTCGATCATCAAAGATAATGAACTTAGGCAACAATCAGGGCATAAAAGAAAAATAAGAGAGGCTAGGTTGAAAACCCGTAAGGGCGACCTAGGCAAAACGAGAGAACGAGAGATTAGCCCAAAGGAGCGATCACTCAAGACAATGCATCCAGGCAAAAATTAGGGCCTAAAAGTCATAGGCTCTGTTCCACTCAATCGTCATCCATTGCAAACAAATTCTTCCAGCTAGACCAAATACAACCCCATACATAAATTACCTTTCTCATCCACAAAACACATCCTTTCCCCATGCAAACCCACAATAAACAAACAAATCCTTATCTCAACACTAGCCAAAACACAGAACCTTTTCTTACCCAAAGAAATGAGTTCTTTAGCCAAGAAACACACTTCCTTAGCCGAAAGCCAAACATAGAACCTTTTCTTACCCAAAGAAAGGCGTTCTTTAGTCAAGAAACACACTCCCGTAGCCGAAGCCAAACACTAGCCAAAGCTGAATCTTTTCTTACCCAAAGAAAAGCACTCCTTAGCCAACCCAATCATTAAGCATTCCAAATCATTACACATCCCTTGAGTTTATTCTAAGTGTCGACCTTATGACAACGTCTACTTTACTCTTCTAAAATCCAATTCATGTCAATGTGACAATATCAATGAGGGAAATAGTTTTCTTAAAATTACTCCTTATTTTCAACACATAGCAATTATCAATGGTGGCATAGCCATTAGCTCTCATCACACAACATTGCTTTCACCAAATGAGTTAATGTTCATCACCTCTATCTGCAATTATGTGTGCACTTACATGTCTTAGAAATGTCTAGCAGTAATCACATTCACTTACACTTACACATACACATGCACTAGCATTTACACTTACACTTTCACATCGAGTCTAGCTTCATTGTCTAGGAACACTCACATAGCAAAGGCATGGGTTAGTAAACCCCACACACATAGTAGCAAAATATATAGGATGGCATGTATATGTTTGTTCTACAGGCACTCACAGGATAAGCAAGAATGGGGGCTCATTCGTAGCCCGCCAATTTTTCATCAAGCATCCATCAACAACTCCAAAGCACCACTTTAAGCATAGCATATGCCCTTCAACTGGGGGCTCCTGGCGTCGCCTGATTGATCCCTCACAGCCTTTGCATAAGCAAGTTCTTCTACCTCCCAAGAAGCACCATGCTCATAGCTCTCATACAATGTGCAAATGCTCAAACAAATATTATGCAGTACAGAATGCTCATCTCCAAGCTACAAAGACAGGGACTTGTCATCAAAATCCCGTAATTAGGCCTACCCACATCCAAAAAAGCACCTAAACATGCTCAAATGTGAGTTTTCAACGCAAAAATGATGCCTATTGGTTATGTACATCAATACTACAGCCAATTCTAGCTCAAACAACACCAAATTCGCCCAAATTGGTCGAAACATGCCTCGCGCACAAATTCCTCAATCAAATTCAACCATTACGCAAAACAAACTCAATGCTATATTTCCTAACTTTCGACTAAGCCTACTACAAGCCAAAATCAAAGAAACCCAAATCTCCTAATCTAAGGTGCCTAGCAAAAACAAGACCAATACAAAGCAATGCACAAAAGTCTATCATCCACCATCACCTATCATCCTAACTCATAACAAATTCACAAAGAACCCCAAAATTTGGTGTTTGAGCAAGAGTATAATCCATGAGCACCAGTATAGTACATCAGCAAGAGCATAAGCAAGAGCATGAGCAAAAGTGAGTAAGCTATCATGTGGAAGTCTTCCAATTGAAGCCAAGTAAGGATACAGAACAACAAGCAAGCTTCGCATCCTCTCCAATCCATGCAAATGCAATACCACAAGTCAGGCCTAGCACAACGCGTCGTGCCCTAGTTTTCCAAACTGGGGGCTCCCTCCAAGCAATCATCATCCAATCCCAACGGTAAGCGCCAAGGTATGCATCTTCTAAAGTAAAAACCAAATTGTAGATACCGTAATTTGTACGGGGTATTACCATGCCTAATGACGAAATCCCAACCTTATATCCGTCGGATAGCTCGATACTCTATTAACATGGGTGCGCCGGTGCTTGAGAAATAGATTGAAGTCAATTCCTAAACCCGATCATTTGTTAATTGTCATTTGGATCATTAATAATAACATAGCCCGTTCCGATTAATTAGTATTAGCCCAATGGCCTAATTATTAATTAATTAGTTTATTCAAATCAGCCCACAAAACAAGCCCAATCCATTAGCCTTTTCCCTTTTAATATTTAATCACTTAAATATTGTATTTAATTATGTATTTATTTATTTAATTAAATGTTGCTTGGCGAAGGGTTAATCTCTTCTTTTTTCTAATATTACCGGAATATTTAGAGCTTAATACGAGTTATCAATTGCCTAAAATATAAATTTGCAATATTCCGTATAAACAGAAAAAGGAAAATAAAACCTTTTCGAAATTAGCTTTGGGCGTCTAGCGCCGGGGACAGGCGTCTACCGCCGGGATGCATGCAGCCTGTAATCCCAAACAGAAGCATGATTCGTTGCAGAGCCGGGGTCAGTTTTTCCAAAGCCCATGTGGGCGTCAGCCGCCGGGCTTGGGCGTGTGCCGCCGAAGACATATTACGAGCAATCTTATTTTTGACTCGGATCTTTGATGAATCTTTGCAATATTTGCCCTAAATTCTTCTAGAATCCGACCATTTTCCATCCCACTACTATAAATACCCCCTCATTTCATTCATTTCAACAACACATTATCATACCATTACTCTGCAGAAATTGACACTAATTAAGCACTTATCACCATAAGTCTAAAAGTAACTCCTCAAAAGCAATCAAACACACATTAGCATTAGCATTAGCATCTTAGCATTAAGCAAGGAGTACTTTGAAGACTACGGTTACATTTCTCAAGCACCATCCCGCCCCAAACCTTGGAATTCTCAAGCTAGCTACACGGTAAAGGTCCCGAAGGCACCACCTCCATCTTTCTCCTTGTTTATTTCTTGTATTTCAATTACTTAGAATAGTGATTTAATTCCTGAAGTCTACTAACTCGTGTGTGCG
>ONZK01000726.1:18945-42802 GCA_900322385.1 Pharnaceum exiguum
CAATTCCATGTTCCAGTTTATGTAATTTGAAGTTATAATTTTTTTCCCCTTAGTTTGAACTTGATATATGAAGTTTTAGTGAACCTAAGGAATACTTTAATGGCGACAGCTGGGAGAGGAGTTACTGAAAAAAGAAACTAGACTGATATGAGAGTTTGTGTTGGGAAGAAATGACAGAACTTTCAAAGAAACAAAATGATAGGAAGGGCCTAATAGTCATTGCGCTGTTCACTTAACCAACAAACACACGCCACATCAATAAAAAATTAACGCCGTTTGACATCTGTTAGTACTTGGGTACCGGGTAAACAAACAACAAAGGTGAGGGGTACACCATACAAGGTCCAAAATTAATAGGTAAGCTGTGAATTAAGCCAAACCTGAGGGGTATATCATGAAAAATCCGAAAATAAAAAAAACATAAATGTCCATGAACATTTACACATTGTCTCAATGGACCCACTCTCATTACCCCCCTTACCTAAAAATTTCTTCTGTTCAATAAATCCTCTCATTTAATTCCCTTTCTTTCATTCCAACCCAACCCCTTCTGTAACTCACTCCTCTACTCCACTCTCTCTCCTTAGCTCCTCCCTCGTCGGTGCCTTCTCCGACAAACACCACATTTTCCCATTTTACCCCTTCCCTTCCTTTCTCCTCCCCCTCCCAAACCCACCTTTTCCAGTGGCATTTTCGTCCTTTTAAACACCTCCTCCTTAGCTTTCCAAACCAACTCATAAGCTAAGCTTAAGCTAAAGCTAAGTAGCTAACTTTATTGTTCATCCTTTTATTTTTTAACCGTTACATTACCATTAGTAGCAAAAAAACACTAATTTATTTTCCTTTAAAATTTCCAAATTCCTTTCTGGGTTTTGTTCAGCTCACTAAAACATGAACTGGGTATCTTTCTTTTTCTCCTAATTCTTCAAAATCTCTCCAAAGATTCAATCTTTTTCATTTTTCACCACTTTTCAAAAAAATGAGTGTGTGCATTGCACTCTCTCTCCTTCTGCTCCTAACACTGACCCAACCAAGCAACAGCATTAGCACAGTGAGCTCAACGTTAAACGACGATGTGTTAGGGCTAATAGTATTCAAAGCAGATATTTTAGACCCAGAGAAAAAGCTAACATCTTGGAACGAAGATGATGACAACCCATGTAACTGGACCGGGGTAAAGTGCAACCCGGGATCGAACCGGGTAACCGAACTGAACCTAAACCGGTTCGTATTATCTGGTCGGTTGGGCCGAGGTTTGTTGCAGCTACAATATTTGAGAAAGCTCACACTTTCCAATAACAACCTTAGTGGGACCCTCCCACCAGGTTTAATCAAGCTGCCAAGTTTGAGAATTGTTGATTTGAGTGAGAATAGTTTGAGTGGGGAGTTAGGTGGGGAGTTTTTTAGACAATGTGGGCCCATAAGGATGTTATTGTTGGGTGGTAATAAGTTTAGTGGGGAGATCCCTGAGAGTGTGAGTTCATGTGTGGGGTTATCTGTGTTGAATTTGAGTGATAATGAGTTTAGTGGGAATTTGCCAGGTGGGATTTGGGGGTTACATGGGTTAAGGTCACTTGATCTGTCTAGAAATATGTTGAGTGGTGAAATTCCTAAAGGTTTGGATGGGTTGTATAATGTAAGGAGTATTAATTTGAGTGGTAACCGCCTTTCCGGGGCGCTACCGGAGGATGTAGGGAGGTGTTCTATGGTTAAGGAGATTGATCTTGGTGATAATTTGTTGTCTGGGTATTTGCCTGTTACATTGGTGAATTTGAGTTTTATTGGGAAGGTTAGTTTGAGGGGGAATAAATTTGTGGGTCAAGTTCCTGATTGGTTTGGTCAAATGAGAAGCCTTGAGAGTCTTGATTTGTCTGGCAATAATTTTAGTGGTGTTTTGCCGAGTTCTTTTGGTAGTTTGAGGTCATTGAAAATGTTGAATATGTCGGTGAATGGTATTGGTGGGAGTTTGCCTGAGAGTATGGTTGGTTGTGCTAGTCTTCAGGTGGTTGATTTTAGGCAGAATTTGTTGAGTGGTGAGTTGCCGAAGTGGATTTTCAAGGTTGGTTTGCAGGAAATTCTGCTCTCAGAGAACAAAATAGGTGGGAGTATGGATTCTTCGCTTTCTTCCAGTGAGGCGGTCTCGAAACAAAGCCTTCAAGTTTTGGATTTGTCTCATAATGTGTTAGCTGGGGCTGTTCCGTCGTCCATTGGAGATTTTAGTAGCTTGAAGTTGTTGAATTTGTCTGGCAACTCGCTTATGGGCACAATGCCGAAAGATGTTGGAAAGCTCAAAGCATTGGAAGTTCTTGATTTGAGTGAGAATCAACTGAATGGTAGCATTCCTTCTGAAATCGGAGGGGCTACTCTCTTGAAAGAGTTGATTTTGGAGAAGAACTATATTTCAGGGAGCATACCGGCTTCCCTTGAGCATTGTTCCTTACTCTCAGCCTTGTAAGTATACATTTCGTTGCATTAACTAAGCTCCTAGTGATTCTTGCTTACTGAAATTTGATTTAGTGGTGTCAATTATAGTGGATAATAATATATTGTTCCACATTTCTCCCTTAGCAAGTTAGCCTGCTATAATGTGCTTGACAATTCTGCCAATGCTGATATTTAATAGTGTCAACTAGCTGTGTTGAGTCCTTTCTTAAATGTCAAATGTGTCATATATGGATGTGAATAACCTCCAGAATATGGCCTCTGCATTCATTTTTATATGTCAAAACGAATTTAGATATTGCATTGTTGTGTTTAGGGCTGTAGGCGTACTTTTGATTAGGGTTTTAAGAGTCCTTTTTTGCATTCCTAACTTACAGCTACTACTCTAGATCTGAAGTGTTAAATGATTCATTGTTTCTTTTTTGCAATGATTTCAAGTTCTACTCTTGTTGACTTGTTTTTATTACAACGCTATGCAGGATCTTATCCCACAACCGTCTCCAGGGTCCTGTGCCTATGGCCATTTCAAAACTTGGTAGCTTACAAATGGTGGACTTTTCATTCAATGACCTAAGTGGGACTCTCCCCAAACAACTAGCAAATCTCCAGCATCTTCAGTCCTTCAACATTGCCCATAATAATCTTCATGGTGAACTTCCAGGTGGTTTCTTCAACACAATTTCACCCTCTTCAGTTGCAGGAAATCCATCTCTTTGTGGCTCTGCCACGAGACGATCTTGTGCCGAAGTCCTTCCCAAACCAATTGTTCTCAATCCTAATCCCATCTCTGACGCTTCCTCTAGCTCATCTCTCCCATCTACGCTCGTTCACAAGAGAAACATCCTTAGCATTTCTGCACTCATAGCCATTGGTGCAGCTGCATTTATCGTGGTTGGTGTGATCGCCATCACAGTTCTCAATCTGCGTGTCAGGGCTTCGTCATCTCGCTCTGCAGCTGCTCTGGCATTCTCAAATGGTGACGATTTCAGCCAATCTCCATCTACTGATGCCAATTCTGGAAAACTGGTCATGTTCTCTGGCGAGCCTGATTTCAGCACTGAGACACATGCTCTACTTAACAAGGACTGTGAGCTAGGTCGAGGTGGATTTGGAGCTGTCTATCGAACTGTTCTACAAAGTGGCCGACCTGTAGCCATCAAGAAGCTCACAGTTTCAAGTCTAGTTAAGTCTCAGGATGACTTTGAAAGAGAAGTTAAAAAGCTGGGAAAAATCCGTCATCCTAATCTGGTAACGCTGGATGGATATTATTGGACTCCATCGCTTCAACTCCTTATCAATGAATTTGTGTCTGGTGGAAGTTTGCATCAACACCTGCACGAAGGATTAGGTGGGAACTCTCTCTCATGGAATGAAAGGTTCAACATAATTCTTGGGATGGCGAAAGGGTTATCACACTTGCATCAACTGAATGTCATTCATTATAATCTCAAATCAAGCAACATTCTCATAGATGGCTTGGGTGAAGCTAAAGTTGGAGATTTCGGCTTAGCTAGGTTGTTGCCTATGCTAGACCGCTACATTCTAAGCAGCAAGATTCAGAGTGCGCTTGGGTACATGGCTCCAGAATTTGCATGTCGAACTGTCAAAATTACAGAAAAATGTGACGTATATGGTTTTGGAGTTTTGTTGTTGGAGGTGGTAACTGGAAAGAGGCCTGTTGAATACATGGAAGATGATGTGGTGGTTCTTTGTGAGATGGTCAGAGGGGCACTGGAAGAAGGGAAAGTCGAAGAGTGTGTTGATGAACATTTGCAAGGTGCTTTCCCAGCTGAAGAAGCTATTCCAGTGATGAAGTTAGGGTTAATTTGCACATCACAAGTGCCGTCAAACCGGCCTGACATGAGGGAGGTCGTTAATATCTTGGAGTTAATCAGATGTCCTTCAGAAGGTCAAGAAGAGTCTGGGTAAATATATTGGACAGGGCTAAGCATTATGATGTTGTTGAATTAGTAGTTGAAGTTCCCGGGAAAGAAGACTGCATCTCCTGTTAACTAGAACGAGTTCTAACTGTTGGAAATTGATTTCTTGTCATTGTTTCTTCATTTTTTTCACTTTCTTTTGCAACTGTTCAAGTTATGCCTCTTGGCTTCTGTTTTTGTAGCGTTGTTGTATGTTGTAAGTTGTAGGTAGGCAATAGCTTTGTGGATTCTTCTTCACCGGGTTCAAAATTAGCAACCCTTTTGGATAATCTGTAGCCTAGTTGAGCGGTAGGCTTGAGCTTCATTGTTTAAGTTTATGAAATGAAAATGTAAGAAGTTTGATGATATATGCTCATATCATATGGGCGTCAAGATTATTCTGATAACATTCCTTCTACTCAGTGGGAGAAATTGTTTCTACATCAGACCACTTTGTGTCTTGGTGTGTACCTCAGTTGGGAATATTTTAAGTCGGTATTCTAACAACAAGTACCCATAATTAGTGAATTGATTAATCTTATCACACTGCAGATGTTAGTGGTTATTAGACTGTGCTAAAAGGTCCAACTGGCTCTGACAATAATTTGTGAAGGATCAGCTTTATTGCAATACTACAATCACAAAGCACCATGGTTTGCCATGTGATTCTAGGGACATTGAAAAGAAAAAGTAAAAAGAACTCCCGCCTTTTCATAAAATAATTTAAAGTGTGTTTAAGGTGAAAGACAGTGCTGTCCTCATTACACCACCGCCCTGTTATATCTGTGAGGCTATTTTGGGTGTTTTCAACTTGCATACTCCGTAATTGATTAGTCAGTGCTGTGTGTATAATATGCTTTGTTGTTAGATTAACAAATTTCGTTGTTTATCGGGGTTGGAACTTAGGCCCATTCATTGCGGGGTGGTGAGACCAATGATACTAGTCTAGTGGAAAATTATGGAAAGACAGAAAGAACTATTTCTGAGTCAAAAGTGAGCTGGGGAGTCTCAATTAGACACGAGATTCTTGGGTGCCCATGTAGAATTCCTTCTTCAAATCAACTGTCAACAACTCAACATGGCCCCTCAACTCAAGTAGAATAGCCTACCCAAAAAACAAAAGAAAAATGTAAATGAAATGCTCGTAGAGGTTGCACAACTTACAAATTACAATGCATAGCTCGACCTACTTAGCAATTTGTATTTTAAGGAATGAGGAAAAGACAAAGGCTGAAGGTGTTGCGAGGACCAATGTTTTACTGATATCTAAATGTTTCTACTAGTAAGAAAGACAAAGTCAATTGGTACTCTAAAAACTCTAATGTCAAATGTTTATGCTTCTTTCTTGTCAATTTCACTTGACCGAAGACAAGTCTTGACTCACATTGCATTGCTCCCTTTCTAGTCCTCTACTTGTGCAATTTCTTCTCTGGTAAGCACTGCATGAAACGAAATGCTCTTGAGTCTCTAGCCTCTCCAATTGTCTCCATATTCCTTTAGATGATAAAACTTCTCCGTAGTTTAAATTTCACACTTAATTATTTATCAAAACTTATCAACATTGAGCTCTTATGTATTTAAAATGAGACAATTCCAATGATAACAACGAATAGAAATTGAATAAAAATCTCTTACTGTCACAAGTTACGAGGTAAATTGAACTGATCTTTAGTTGAAAAAAATATGCCCAAAATGGACCAAAACACTTGGTCCATCCCACTATATCTCATAATTCATGCAAATAATCATATTTTGAACAATTATCCTACAATAATCCATATCTCAATAATTGAAGATTTTACTCCTTATGTTATCGCTTGTAACATGGAACAATTTAGTGAAGATCAGAATATCTGACAATGTAATTTTTTAAATTAATACTTATATATACATAAATTCATTAGAATTGATGTATTTAGTCGTCAAATGAAAATAAAATGGCTTGATAAGATGTTAATTTTTCCAGATTTTTTTATTATTAGTGGGCTTCCATAGGGACAAGTCGGACAACTACTATACCAGTATAGAACTGTAGGTTACTCCTATCACCTATGGAAATCCCAAATTGCAACACCGGTCCTGATTGGTAAATAGATATAAACTAATGTAAATTAAATTGAATGACAAGTTATCTAAAGAAACAGACAATTCATTTATAAAACACGGCCAACATCTGCAGCCAACCGGCTCTGTTTGAATTCGGGATGGCCCACATTCCACAAGATGTCTCCAAGCAGACAACCCAAAAAATCAAGGCCCGTCATTTCCACTTTCTTGATCCACGAAAGTATCGAGTCTGGGCTGCAACATCAAAAGGATAAAAAAGCGGTGCTTGCGCAGTTTAGTTTAGTTCAGCATCCCATCAGGAAAACCAAATTGAACACTTAGGAGTTGAGCCTTATGTGTGGCTGTCACAAAAACAAAAAACACACGACTTACTTGCCTCACCATTGGGATGTCCCGTCTCATTGTCAGTATAATGTGTTCTCTTCACAATCCAACCAAACACACCAATACGGCATGACAAATGTACTAGCTCAAAAGTCAGAACTCACTTCACGTTTACTACCTTTGAGTTTGCAGATCCTGCAAATGGAGTGATAGGGAAAATCCATCTCTTCCTGACGACATTCAAAGAAACTAACATGGCATGCACCAAAAAAACACTCAGATTATACTGACAACAGTAGAATGCAAGGGTGCAACTTCTATAAAGGGCGAAAAGGGAATTCAATCACAGTAAACGTCTATAAGTATTGATCATAAAGCTAGCATAATCGGTATTAACTACGAACCAGGCCTCTCACCCACAACTCTCAACATAACACCGTAATCTCTCTGTTAAAAGGTTCTCAACCTACTGACGAGCTCAACAGCTAGAAGCTACTTGAAATAAACAGAAACTTGAGGGATGTCGACATCCTCGTCCTCATCGTCTTCACAAGCGACCACTATATCGAAATGCCGACGGTTGGAAGGAAGCTCAGCCTTAGCAACCTCTCTTGCAAGATCAACTAATTTCTTGTCCATTCGATCTTTGTGTCTGGGGAACATGCTGTTAAACAGCAAGCAACTGCCAAAGGAAACACTGTAAGCATTCAGTCCTTTGTTCTGAAGCCAGCCGAGAAGCTCTCTCAACGTTGGATTGTCCTTAAGAATCCAGCGGTCCCAGACAGTCCATTTCATTTCCTGGTGCTTGATCACCTTGGGTGGAACTGGCTCAGCCATGGAGAATAGTGGGAGAGCCAAGTTAGCAAAAGTGTTGCGGTAGTCCTCCACTTTATGCGCACCATCCACAACTTTGTACAGCTCTAGGCACACAAGACCAGTAGCCATAGCAGTTGAAGTTGCAATCGCAGGGATAATTCTTCCTGCAATAAATTTAGCCTTCAGTTTGTCAACTTCCTGAATGCCATAATTTCTCGCTCTCATGTTCGCAAGCCCAGCAATCATGTCCATGTGGTAGTTCGTATCATCATCCTGAAATCAACACAAAACACAGTCAGCATGTCACTTTTCTCCTCCGCAAAAGGCAAGGTAGCGAGGCCAAGCATCACAAAATAGAGATGAACAAATAACTGCAAGGAATGGTGTGAGTTATGCATCAAAGAGCAAACGGTCCTGAAAAACCTAGAATTTACCCTTGACAGACTTAGAGTTGCTCCGGATACGTTTTTCTATTAGCATCTTACATAGTGGTTTGAAGAATAAAAAAATCAGTTCAAAACAGGAATGCCCCTAATAAAAAACTGAAAAAAAAAAACAAAACAACCAATAGCAGAAGTCCTGCACAAGGTATTACACATTCAGTTGGTTTAAGTAACGGTTATTCATGTCATATCAAAAGAACAAAGAAAATTCAAAGAGTACTATGACACAGAATATGAGCAGCAGACTCAACACCTAGATGACACTTTGATAGCAACTATTCATGTGGATTAATAATTAAACACTAACCTTCTCAAACTGGATTGGACCCATTCTAAAGGCAGGAGCCAATCTGCTACGGGCACTTTCCAACCTTGCAATTAATTCTTCAATAACAGCACCATCATCAATTGATGCAGAAGAAAGGCTCGTCGCTTTTTCGTCAGTAACAATCTTTGCATCCTTCGTTGGTTCAAAATCAGGAACAATGACATTACTCACAGCTTCAGCCAACTTCTTAGGGGTTCTAATCCAGTCAGGTATTGGGATACCATAGGTCTCTGCACGCAGTACAGACCCCGCCATAACATAATTTAGGTGAGAAGGATCGTCAACTGAAAACTGCAGTGGCCGGGGAAATCGCTTTGGGGCAGACCAAAATGGAGAGCCGGTGCTAGTTATAGCATCTTCAGGAAATGTAAATGTCAACTGCTTCACACGGTTGGAGAAGTAGTCTTCAAACCTGTATCAATAAGATGAAAGTTTTCAGAACAGAGAAAATGACAAAGCCAAACAGTAACACACATAAGCTGTTTAAAGTACCTCAACCGTGCCCATGTAATGCAATCCTGGAACGTTTCACATCTCTCTTTATCAAGAGCCTCTAGAACGCGCTCTAATGTATCCCTAGCCTGCGCATCACCAGCTTTCCTCATCGAAGAAGCATATTCACCTGGATTGTTAAGATATGCATTTACTTCGGTAGGAGTCTTCTCCAGGAGGCCCTCAAATTCTGATCGGGCCCATGTCAAGCAATGGTCAATATTGTGCGGGAAAGAGTGAACTGTACACATAGGTGCTTGTTTCTCAGGAGGATCACGAGAGGCGCCGTAGTTCTCCGTCAGATGTGGTATGACCATTTGGGTGTTGCATTTGGCACCAAGGGTCCCTGACTCAAGAAGTGGCCTCTGGAAATACACACACCTCTGATCAATGTAGAGTCTAGCATTAACATTATCAAGAGCATTGATAACCACATTGAGATTTTCCCAGAAAGTATCATCGAACACATTTTCTGTCTCAGGACTAGCACGGTTCTGGAGTGCTTCAATACGAAGATGGGGATTCATTGCCGCAGCAGCAGTAGCAGCCACAGTTGATTTAGCCTGTCCAATGTTCCAATCACGGAACAGAAATTGTCTACTGAGGTTACTTTTCTCGATGACATCATCGTCTGTAATTGTCAACTTTCCCTCGCTACCACAGGAAACACCCATCAAAGCAAGGTTTTTTAAGAACTCACATCCCAGAGCACCAGATCCAACTACGAACACTTTTGCATCCTCGAGTTTCCTCTGAAGTTTGGCACCAAAAACAGAAATCTGCGCATCATGTCGACTGTTCAAAGGCTTCAGATCACTAGGATCCAGGGGTCCAGTGGGAAGGGATTCCACAGAATCGAAGTAAAAGAACTGCAAATGAACAGGGAAAACATTGAAGTCAAAACTTTTAGGAAAGACAAGAAATGCAGACAAATTAAAGATACCAGGGACACATCCTTTCAACTTGCAAAGAAAAAACCTCACACTATCAGTGTAATGTAAGCACTCACTGAGATTATCAATCACTTAAGTAAAAATATTACTTGAGCATATACAGACCTGGAAGAGTGGATGGAACTTCCCAGAGCATGCCTTTATAACCTCCTGACCAACAATGCCACCAAACATTGCTGCCATAGGATTTAAGACAGCTTTTGCACCAGATGCAAAGTGACGCAGCACATCTTGGTTTATATCATCAAGCTTCCCATCCGTTGAGTTGTTGTTCAGATCTATGACCAAAGAAATCAGCTTCTGAGCATCCTCTTCAGATCCAGGGACTGGAAACCTACCCAACTCTGACAAGAACCTATCCAGAGCTTGAAAAGCAAGATGCAGAAGGGGTGGGCGATCAAACTTTGAGAAATCACTAAGCAAAAAATCACCAGGGTCCTTCAATGATTCAGATAATGACTTAAAATTCAAAACCTTCGCTTCCTTAACCTGAGTCACAATACCACCTTTCTCATATTGACCAAAGTTTGTGGTGTCTTCTTCAAGATAAAAAGAATACGGTCTTGCACCCTTAACCTTCCGAGGTTTTCCATCATTCAGTTCTGTCATCCCACAAACTTCAGAGAACACAACCAAATCCCCATCTTGAAATTCAAGCCTCTCATCATCCACACAAGTGATTAGAGCAGGGCTGTCATTGCTTATAGATGCAATAATTCCAGTGTGGGGGTCCTCTCCATCTACATCAATGACAGTGAACTCAGGACCAAAGTCACAGAAAATATTGCCAAATAGACCACGCACTTCTGACTTGATGAAAGGAATTGGAGGTTGATGATTGCGACAGAATTCATCAAATTCAATAGCTTTTGCCAGACCAATGTCGGTGAACACAACAGCCTGTCATAACATTGACGAAATGTCAATATGATCCAAAATCAGGTTGACTGATAAATTCAATTAACAAGTCGCAAAAGCTACCAAGGCACATTTTATATTGAATCTGAATATCAAATTTCCAAGTAATACAAATCATGTTGTTACATCAAAAGGAATCTGGAAAATAGTTGTCATGGCATTTCCGAGTCAAATTCAAGAAAAAATGGAAATATCTGTGAAAGCCAGTATGCAAATTAAGCTTCCAAATGACAAAACCTCTATTCAATAATAACTGCTATTTAAGAAAAACTGCACAAGAAATTTGAAAGAACAACAACAAACCAAGAATACCCACCAGTACCTCAACACTCTAAAACAAAACAAACCAAGAATACCCACCAGTGCACTGGAAGCAAAATCAAGTGCAAAGCGTAGCCATGTTTTTCCGCAGAGTAAGAGAACTAAAAAAGGAAGAGTATACAACCAAAATCAAAACTTTGGGATATTGGTCAATGTCAACATAACTAGAATCATGCAGGTCGAGGAACTCGTTTGAAAGTTGAGTAGGCTCGAGTATGTATGTGCCGGTGAGTGCGTGTATGTGCAGTGGAGTGTGAAGTGCAAATTTCGATTGTTCCAAGCTGGCCGACTTGGTGACCGCAAATGGTCTTGGACTAGGGCTATGTCATTGTCGCATGCTAAAATTCAGGCAGAGACATTATTGTGCAAGGGAATACCGTAGTGTCAATAAGTTACATAGAATGACTGAAGGACATTTAACAACGGAGTCTCTCAAATACCTAACACAAAGCTAACAAACACAAACAAGCAGCCTAACACACTCACAACTTACTAGTGAACACCAAGAAGTATGTGTCATGATCATGACTTGCAAGTAGGGAGTTGGGAACAATATTTATAGACCAATAAAGCAACCTCGAAGCACCAACAACCCAGTGGCAAGAAACACATAACTTCATAAAATTCCAATTTTCAGATAAGATCAACACATTGGACAAAAGGAACCATAGAAATGGTATGTAAGTCTTTGCGACATTATTGTGACACCAGACTCAATACGTTACATAGAATGACTGAAAATTTAACAATGGAGTCTCTCGAATAACAACCACAAAGCTAACAAACACAACCAAGCAGCACAGCACAATCACAACTTGCTACTGAACACCAAGCAGTCTGTGTCATGTTGACTCATGATCATGACTTGCAACTAGGGAGTTAAGAACAATACCAATAGACCAATCAAGCAATCTCTGGTTTAATCCAAGGCAATCTCAACCCCAGTAGCAAGAAGCACATAGTTAGATAAAAATCCAATTTTAAGATAACTTCAACACATCAGTCAAAAGGAAGCACAGAAACGGCATGTAAATTGACTTTGCAGCCTCACAAAGGCCAAAAGTTCAGAAATTCAATCCATTTTTTTAAAAAAATCAGGTTCATTAAGGTAAGACAACATGTTAGCACAACAGTTGTCCTTCCCTGTCAGCTTTATTTTTTAATAAAAACAACATTAGCTAACTGATACCAATGTTAACTTGCACACCCCTTTTTTATCTCTCCTGAAATACATGCCTAATCCAACAAGTCTTGCTTAGAATTAATCCATGTCTAACTGTCTATGTTGAACTGCAAGTGTCAGCCACCACCATCCCTCCCCACAAACCTTTCAGTTATCAAATACAAAAAACACGAGTTGGCAGGCAGAAGTGCTAAAAGATAGTTTCTCTCCAGTAGCCAAATGCATATCAGTATATCCTCCACATTATTCACAGCCGATCCACATCAGCCAGTGATTTGGATATAACAGGAATTCAATTCAAATCTGGAAAGAGTGTCCCGATTTTTCAGGGCAAGGCTGCGTACATCAGACTCCCTCAGTACTAAGATGGGATTAGACTGAGTTGTTCTTATTGTTGTTGTAGGAATTCAATTCAAATTCCATCCTAAGAACAAACATATCCTCTAAAATGCAACAGCTACACCATCACCACTTTCCACAAACTCCAAAATCACCCTGCTGTCCAGAGTATCAGTCTTTGTTAAGAGGTCACACAGTCGCAAATGGAATGTTTCAGAATATTCAGACAAATCGTTCCAAGATTTCGTGTCCCCACTTTTGCAAACAATTATTAATATAGAGAATCTCTAGCTGAAATTTCAAGAGTTCTTTTGTACCCTAGTCAAGAAACCACATTTTTAATAACTAGAATCATCTGAAAACCTGTTTCTGAGAATAGAATTACCTATCTAATGTCTCTAATACTCGCCAAGACCAATAGATACAACACATTACCTGGTAGTATTATTTACATGGTATAGAAGCGCCACCAAATGCCCTTGCAATCGTATATGAAACCCACAAATAAGTAAATATCATTATGCCACACATATTCTACACACTTGCCAACAAATGTGGTACATTAGCAGTGCACAACTCCCATCAACATCTCAGCAATTACTCATGAAAAAAAGACTATTACGGTTCCCACTGGAAACAGTCTTTTACACATATATGTACAAGTACACAACCCACCCCACCCCCAAAAAAAACACAAAAAAAATGGCCATGAATCTCACTCCACTGCAATGCTCTCCGAAGAATGGTCACAGAACCAAAAATTCCTTCAAGTGACAGTAGACAGCGAAGAAAACAACTGGCAACTATCAGCGTCAAAGGAAAAGCAAGCGAATACATTGACACTTTATGTACAGTGGATGGGCAAAGAAAAAGATAAGACATCTAATCAAATGATCATGATAATGAAAACACAAAAACAAGAACTAGGGGCCCTTAAGACATAAATCCAGGCTGGATTAATATTCTATCTGACAACACTTTTGAAGAGATAAGTTTACCAGTACAATTTGGTCGGTTAACAGGTGTCAAGAACTCACAAAAGAGGGAAAGGAACGGAAACAAACAAAAGCCAGCCACACCACACAAACTTAAAGCAGAGAGAAAAACGGGGATGTAACAGACTCTTTAGTCCTTACTGACATGTTTTTAGTGCCGCAGATGGCTGAGACTTCATACAAAAATATTGAGTACTTGAATTGGGATATAAGATCAACACTTCGACATGTAACAAAACCTTAAAATATTAAAATCACACACTTTAATATAACATCACAACATTGTTAATGCCATCAAAGCATATAAAAAACATTGTAAGTCTCGTATAGCTATCTTGACACTAACACAATTTTTTTATAGTCACACAAGCATTCATTAATAGAGTAATAGAAATCACATCAACAAACAATGCAAGTCCCGTATGGCTACCTTGACACTAATACATGTTTTATAGTCACAAAAGTATTCATGAATAGAGCAATAGAATGCACATCAACGCGTAAGGGGCAGGAGACGAGCAATACCCACTAAAAGATACAACTAACTAGTGAAATTTTTGATCAGTAACAAGTTACCTGAAAGTCAGACAATTTTTCCTTAGTCAATTCAGTTGTCAAAGTGGCAACAACAACGGCATTGTTCAGCTCTTGCAACTTCTGCACAGAAGCAAGGGCACGGTTCTTTCCAACATCAGACTCGGAAAATAAGAAATTGCCGGACAAGTCCCATAGTTCCACAAAGCCTTCATCATGCAGTGTCACAGACTTCACACCAGCAAGAATAAGATTCTTTGCTGCAACATATAATCACATCACAAATCCGAAAAACAGTCAGTCACGAGAAATAGCCAGATGTCTCAAAGAGATGAAAACTGAAAACCCAAGAATTGTTTGCCTCTTAGCAAAGCTATAACAACACAGGTCATCAAGCCAATAGCTAACATCATAGACTAGCATAAGAAACCAACAGAAGAAATGGATTTATTCAATTAAAATTTGACACAAAAGGAAATACATGACAACTGACAAGCTCTAATAACTTAGCAAGCCATAAAGCATTAGAATCTGCCAAAACAAAAAAAAAAAGCTATCTAATTCAGCATGCCCAATCTCACCATTCAATTAATTAATTTCCCAAGCCTCTAAACCCATAGCATGCTTCTCCATCAATACAAATAATCTTTTCTTGTCTAGTAAGTAATAACAAAACACAAAAACTTGTGTCAACCCATTTCATATATTAGACTGGGTCATTAATGCTAAAAAAAGGTTGATCAATGACTCCTTGGTGGTAATTAGTGACCCCCCAATGTTCATTAGTGACCCCGACTCATATCACACAAATTGTTCTGATAACATGCCGTTCGTCAGTCATCACCATCATCATCCTATCAACAACATAATCAAAACGCGAGACCAAATATATATCGACCTTATTATTCATGGTTCCAAAACTATCACCACAAACTTACATCATTCTACACACAGAAATAAATCAGCCAAAACCATTTCCCATTCTTCATCGTCATCATCATCCATCCAATGAACAAATATCATCAAACCGCAACGCAATATTTTTAACATTAGGAAGTTTAATAGATAAATGAATGAATATAATCAACAGATAAAATACACATCGACAGAGGAGAGAGAAAGGGATCTATACCGATCTCAGCGCCGAGACCATTGATACCAGAAACAAGAATATTAGAACCAAAAAGCCTACGCATAGTCTCACGACCATAAACAGCAAGCTGACGACTATGCAAGTCCTCATCGATATCACCACTTCCGTTGTTAGCGTTGTTCACATTCTGGTTACTATCACTTAGTCCCATCTCTGAATCTCCGTTAGAATCAGCAGCAGCAGCAGCAGCTCCGTTACCGTTAGGGGAGAAGGGATTAACGGATGACGTGGCGGCGGTACCGACAGTAGTAGCGGAAGAGATCAAGCAAGGCTTCTTGAGTAAGACTAGTTGGTCCTCCTCTCCTCCTCCTTCCGCTCTCTTGCTTGGAAGCATATAGTTTTCCCAACTTACCCTTCCTTTTTTGCTTTTTTTGCCTTTTTGTCCCTCCTTTAAAATGAACTACCTGTGTCAATAATATTAGAAATTTAATAATATTAAATGAAAGTGAATAAAAGGTGATTTTGTTTTTTATTTTGTTTCGAT
The DNA here is from genome assembly GCA_900322385.1 of Pharnaceum exiguum. Classification (NCBI taxonomy): domain Eukaryota; kingdom Viridiplantae; phylum Streptophyta; class Magnoliopsida; order Caryophyllales; family Molluginaceae; genus Pharnaceum; species Pharnaceum exiguum. Next base: position 34,657 of record ONZK01000726.1, read on the forward strand.
TGACGTTTTTTTATTTATTGTTTTTCACTTACTACTGTTTGCCTTTTTTTCATTTATTATAACTAACAGTAAAATTTAAGTAGTGCAAAAATAAAATGAAAATGCATCAAAAAAAAAAGGAAAATGAGGAAAAATAAAAAAGTTAGCGTAGAGAGGAAGCTTTTATTATTTTTGTTTTAAAAAAAAAACAAACTAAAACAAAAGGTGAGTGACAGTGAGAGACTGAGAGAGAAAAACAAAAAGTGAAAAATGAAAACCGAATTTTCTTTTCTTTTCATTTTATTAAAAAAGAACGAAATCGAAGCGATGATTTACGGAAGATAAATAAAAAAAGAAAAATGAAATAGGGGATGAGGAGAGAGAGTGGGATGATGAAGATGAACTGAAGAAGCTCACCGTTTCCAGAACGTGAAATGGAAAAATCTAGAACAATATTAATAAAAAGAGAAAATTGTGATTTTAGGAAAAAGGATAAATAATCGGATGTAAAAGAAAAAAGGAAATGAAAATGAAAAATGAGCGATGGCTTGAAGAGGAAGATAGAGGGAGGGGAGAGAGAGTGAGGCATGTACCGAGTGAGCGATGAAAATGAAAGAAGATGAGAGAGAGTGGAATGGAGGTGGGGTTTGGGTTTGGTTAAGAAGAAGAAAGGAAGGATATTTTTAATTTAGGAGAGAAATGGGGAGGTGAGGTATATATATAGGTGTCACTGTGAGCTTGCTTGGGGCTGAGAGGAAGGGGGATTTTGGGTTAGGTTTTGTGATGAGAGGGAGGGGTTGGATAGTAATTGTGGTGAATGAAATGGAGAGAGAGTGGAATAAGGGACTGGGACGCTAATTTGTTGTTTGATTTTGGTTAGGGGACTGGAACAACCGAACAAGGACAACACTCAATAGAGCAGACATGTATATGGCCAACATGGGTGGGGGGTGTAATTGACACGACATTGGGTTTGAGATTAAATTAATGGGGCTACAATTGTACTAATGTACAATGCCTAATAAGAAATGGTACTTCCGTTGATTGGGGGAAGTTGAAAAAAAATGTAACAATAAAAATCGTCGACAGCAGGATTCGAACCTGCGCAGGCAAAGCCCAACAGATTTCGAGTCTGTCTCCTTAACCACTCGGACATATCGACGTTCTTTAATTAATCTCCTAAATATACTTAACTTGTCTAGTCGAGCGGTATGAATTTGTAAATTGTACAGATCAGTTATCACGAGCTTTTCTACCTATTTGAGCGAAGAATCAATACTCCAGTTGTACTGGCAGTCTGGCACAATTGACAATTGGTTCTGATTTCTGAAAAATTATTTCATTGTACTTTTACGAAGTACCAACTACTTACAATGGGGGCTGAATAAGTGAATATAAGGATTAAGGAGTCCGAGATGATAATGCCATTTTTTTTTTACAGGTATTAATGCTTTATGCTAACAAGTTACTCAATCAATACTGTTTTTTTCATAAACCATTCACTTGAACTCGCCTCTCAGTAGTATTAGAACTTTATTTAGAGCTCAGATCTTCTCCAGCACTGGTATTTCCAGTACCGGAAAGAAGGGCCAAGATCAGCTCACAATATCCCTCCCCCCTGCTAGCCCCAAGCCATTGCATTCCTTTATTTACTACTTCACTAGTACAACTGTACAAGGCTTGTCGTATGGCAGAGATTTTTAAGAAAAAACGAATTGGTTAATTAGCTCATTTCACATCACATTGAATAATTCCCCTAGGGTCTAGGCCAAAGCTCAAGAACAGTATCGCTTCATGGAAAAGGAAGCAAAATGAGAAAAGCTAGAAAAAGGCCCTGTTTGGTTACCCATGAATCTACTATTGCCCTAAAAGTAGATTTGATTAGACAAATCTAGTACTGTGGGTGTTTGGTTAATGAGTAGATTTCATTAGCATATTCCTCAAATCTACTCTTTTGGATATGCTGTTGATGATAGCTTTTTCAAAGAGTAGATTGATTAACCAATATTTACACATAATCTGCTAATTTACCAAACACCAATTCTAAAACAGTTATCTGCTATCTGCTAGTCAAATCTACTATCTGCTTCTACTATTTATTATCTACTAACTGCTATCTGCTTCTGCTAACTGTTATCTGTTATTACCCAAACATGGCCAAAAAGTCGTTCCCAGATGCATACAAATTTGGTTTACTATGCATTCATTCCATCACCTTTTTTGGGTGCTGAAGGTTTGCATTTAGACTGTATGATGTCCCAATTATTCCCATGAAAAATTGACCGGCTTATCTAGTGATTACTTTAATACACCGGATCTGAACGAGAAATCAACACCAAAGTGTTCATAAAACAAGAAATTGAAGCCTTAACGAACGTCCATAAAGCCTACTGAGTATTTGTTAGTGCTAACTGCTAAGTGCTATCTTTGATGCCATCTAGTCCAACATCTTTCCAGCAAATTATAACCTTGAAATATTTGCTTACCTTTTTTCATGCAGGATTTCATCTTACTTACGGTAGAAATAAAACTGTAAACATGCAAAAGCTCTGCACAGCAACACTCAATGAATGCATATAATATATACTGCTAAAATGGATGAAAGATTCTGTGCAGATCAGAGGCATGTCTTTAAAGCACACTCTGCTTTGCTAGGTAAGCTCTTTACTACCTTGCCTAAAGCACTTACCAAGGTTCCAGACTCACACTTCAACCAGAATAATCAATGGCTTCACCACATCAACAAGCAACCATATTCTTTCTTCTTGTCCTAATACTCTTCTCTTTATCATCTCCATCTAACTCTCAGACTACTGATGCTAACAAGGTTGATCTGACCTTGTATTATGAGACCCTTTGCCCTTATTGCTCTTACTTTATTGCTCATGATTTGGTTAGGCTCTTCACAGATGGTCTCATTTCAATTGTCAATCTCAGGCTTGTTCCTTGGGGAAATGCTGGTATTGATCCCACTGGGAATTTCCAGTGTCAGGTAACAGAGTTGAATCTTCCTTTTTGGTCTGCAAGTTTTCATTTCTAGTTAAACTCCTGACCGTTCACCTTTGTTAATGTGCTCTCAGCATGGTACAGGAGAGTGTTTGCTGAACACGGTAGAAGCTTGTGCAATTGACGCTTATCCTGATCCTGTAATCCAAAACTCCCTCTTCTTTTTTTCTTTAGACTTCCGCACTTGGAAATCAAATTGTCTTCTAACTTCAAGAACAATTTTTGTGTGACAGAACAACCATTTCTTCTTCATCCAATGCGTAGAGAGTTTGGCCTACAAGGGAAGGGAGGCGGAGTGGCAGAGCTGCTTATCTGATGCATCTTTGGATCCACAACCCATCTTCGACTGCTACAACGAAGGAAATGGACGCAGGGTCAGTTCACTCATCTTATATAACTACGGTCCCTCCATCACTCTCTATCTTATCTTTAGAGTATCGCTCGTATGCATATGACATTCTTCGTCAGTCAGTTATCTCCATAGGAGCAAGAAACCAGTGATAGACCTGAAATTGCCCCAGGAAAATTAACTTCACGAATAACCTGAACTCTAAATCCTTAAAGTCAAGAAAGCAGGACAACTGTGCTAGGCTATTTAACACTTCTGCATTTGGTTCTGTTGGACTGATTCCGATTTTTTTATAAATAATCGCCAGCTTGAAGTGCAATATGCTTATGAGACTAGGCAGCTGAACCCTCCTCATGCGTATGTTCCATGGGTTCTTGTCAACAATCAGCCACTCCTAGAGGTTAAAATCTTCTCTCAACCTTCTTTTCTCTGTCTGATACGCGCATAACTGACCAAATGTAACTTTGTCGGCTGCAGGACTACCAGAACTATGTAACCTATGTTTGTAGAGCTTATAAAGGGACATCACCTCCTGCAGTTTGCTATTCATCTAAGGTCGATATCAACTCTATAGATAATATGGCGGTTCATGCAATAGAACATGCATGCTCCGCGGAGGATCAGAAGAACTCATCATCGTTTACGACTACAGAAATTCTTCAGCAAAGCAAAGAAGCGTTCACCAGAAAATCAAACAAGCATTGAGATTCAAAAGTTTACAACGATATCGAAGACAAAGGGTGGTTCGATGCATCGTTCAATCAGTAGCAGTATTCTCATTAGACATTATAGAACTAGATCACTGAAATAGCCATGTCAAGTACAACTGCACATTATCTCTAGAAGCAGAAAGTAGTGAAGATATGTACTCGTGAATGAACGCATTCCAGTTGTTCTTACAGACAAGACCAAGAACTAAACAATTAAGTTCAGACGTTTAAAGGACTGTAAAGCAACATACAGATGCCAAAAGTTCCTAGACTTATACTACACATAATTGTACACGCAGCGGAAAAAAATAAAAGTAACATGTTGAACAGGATGTCTTACGATCCAGGCACTTACAATTGAACTTGCCTTCTATAGAGCAAGTTACTGATTAATCATCTTCCAAGCCTTGTTGCAGATGTCAAATTCATTCTCCATTTCTGGATCAAATTCAAACTTCTCCACCGCCTTTTTGTCACGGTCCACGAGATCTGCAAATGTGCTTAAGGAGTAACATATTGCTACAAGTACTGAATGGATAGAGGAAGCCAACAGAAAATTGTAAACACGACATAAAACTATCAAAACAACTATAATATGGTAAAGAAGGATACGCCCAGAGATTTTTGATTGACTTTCTATATCTGGAATGATCTTTGTCACCGACGCATAAAACGAAAGCTTCCTCCTGGAATATCCAAAGAGTCATTTTAGGGACAGAGTCATAGTCAGAGATCAATGCGATAAGCAAGGGAAAGGAAAAGAGAGCGGGAAACAGAAAATTCATTATTGACCAATGAATTTCAGTCATACACATGCAAACAAAGAATTTAACAAAAAGCAAAGCAGAAAGAAGCTAAAAGAACCCACAGAAAGACACCACAACGTTTAATCTGTGTTGATTTTACACTCAAAATTTTGAACAAGTACGAAAACTCTGAAATCATCTGTGATTCGAGCTCTGTAGTCGCCACACACATAGCTCCATTATGAACCAATCTATGATATAAAGGATACTTAAGTGTAGGTAAAGAGCACCACTATGAAACTTTATTAGGTATTTATCTAACCCAAAAGAAAAACAAAAAAGAAGGTACGATCTGCAAGAGGCACTACAAACCGAATGCTTGAGGAATCAGATCTGTGAAGCATAGTACTGTATGAGCTTCCTACCTCTCCCTGATGTAACAGCATTCATGGAAGCTAGTGTTTCCTCACAGAAAAGAGTGCAAAAAAGATATCAAATATGTAAATTTGTATGTCTCCTCCAACAGTGACCCACTAGGTCAAAAACCTGGTAGCACCACTCTTCCTGTCACTTTCTTCAACTAACAATTTGGTCCGGGTGCATCGTAAACCCAAAGGGCTACCCAATCGTTTTCCCAACTAGTTGTTCAGTATAAGTGCATAACACACATATGTAAAACAGTAAGGGTAGTGTATAGGGGACTAATCCGTAGGAGAAAGACTGAAAGAGTATACAACGTATAAAATCGCGTTAGTGCAGAATAAACACCAATAGCGAAGTATCAATAGCATACTTCAACTGCAACTTATAAACTACAGAACGTTCAGACAACATGTTCTGCTCAGACAGATGAGATCTTCAAAGAAGAAAGCACAATATGTCACAGTGTATGTCTTCATATTCATAGACGTGGAATGCGGATCTACATATAATATACTCCACATTTCTTTGCAACAAAGGTTAAAATGCAACAAGAGCATTTCTAAGACGCTCACTTGAATGCAACAAGAACTACACTCTCAAGCTCATCCCACCCCTCGGAGGATCTGGTCTTAAGAGGTTCAAAGTGTATACATTACAGAACCTCAAACCTACTCGACACATGAAAACATTGTTCATTGAAAGACAAAATATATTAAGATAAATTTATGTAGTCTATCAGAGGCATTTCCTAAACTTTGATGATGTTGTGCAAGTTGCAACATGTTCCAGAGTAAAAGGACTTACTGTTCTTTCTCTTCTCCTTCTTCAATTTTCTTCACCCTTCGATTTTCTTCCTCTATAGTACGCCGTTGTTGGTCTAGCTCATTAATATTGTCAACAATTACTGTGTTCAGTGCAAGAAACCAATCAGCACCAACAACCAAACAACTAAACAAACCGTTGAACTGACAAACCAAGATATACTTATCTAAGCTCCTCACGAAGCATCTGCTCCTTTCTGATTTCTTCAGCAAGCTCATTCTTAAGAAGGTCTAATTCTTCGTCAGAAACTACTTCAGATTTTGCTGCGTCAATCTTGCTCTTGCAATCATCTATTTTTTTCTGATAGTCTATGACAAACAAAAATAAAAATCATTACATTTAGAGGACCAATACACTTAGATCATATTAACAATGCATGCTTGAAAGAAGTTGGATAATGAGGTCCCTATTTACTTTAGATAAATGCATAGTTCTATTTCCCTCATCTGGGACTGAAATGAACAATCCATTTGACAAACCTGAATAAAGACCCAATTTACTTCACAAGAACGCAGAGTTACAAATCTCCTGTCCAGACTGAACAATTTGCTTGACTGACAACTATTAACAGTAGACAAAGAGCGCAAGGACAACTAGACACAGGCACATAGCTGACAAAAAAATACTGGACAATCAATAGTCAACACAACACTCATCCCTTGGATATCCCTTCATCTACTAATGTTACCATAGATAAGCCTCCTCGCATTGCAGAATCACAATAGCACAATGCCAACTAAATGAAACCACAGTTACAACCCCACGCCAAACCAACACCTTATAGCTGAGAGACATTTGAGATATTCATCAAATTGAACATGCTCTTACACTTCGACATGGGTCACCTATTTTACACTAGCACTAAATGTTATACTAAACAATTCCGCAAATATTTGGGTAGGTGGTAGATCCTCCATTCAATTAACAAACCAACAAGCAACAAGGCATCCCAATTATTGACATCCAGAAAGAAGATAGCGCATCCGGCATCCTCACAGCCAAATTTCAACATATGTTTCAATCTTAGACAATGGGCCTCTTTAGAGCTGAACTTTGAACTTAACTCAATCAACTATCAAAATCCTATCAATATTGTACGTTTACGAAACTATATGGTAAGACCTTTCCAATGATATACTAATAACTACGAATGGATATCGCGATCAAAACTTCTTACATTCACAAGTTACGGGCTGAACTGAATGGGACTGAACTTAAGTTGTAAAGAACTAGGGCCTTAGTCACAAATGCATTTTTTCACAGGATAAGCAAGAACAAGGTAAAATAGCAGAAACCCAGAAAGGTAGCCTCTGAAAATAAATAAAAATATAAAAAGAAAGTGGGACATCCCACGTACCTGAAGCAGCGGTTTGGGAGGAATGAAATTCAGAGAGAAGAGAGGAATGAAGAGACTTGGCATTTTCAGAGAGATGTGTCAGCTTTTTTACGTCTGTCTGTTCTCTCAATACTCTAATCATATCCTCGGCGTAGGATATTGCCGATTTCGGATCCATTTTATGCGGTTGCTCGGCTTTTCTTTTCTTTTTTGGGCGGGTTGAATAGGGTTTGGGGTTTAGTTTTGGTGGGTGATGATTGGTAAAGTGGGTTGGGTTGTTTGATGGGTTTAATTTAATTTGGAGAGTAATAGGAAAAGGGAGAGAGTGGAGCAGTGAATACTGACTACTGAGTAGAGTTGGTGTGTGACTGTGTGAGTCTCTGGGGATTTTTGTTTGTTGTTTTGAAATAATGAGTACTTGGCGCCTTTCAATCAAGTCCGGCCGGCGACCACTATACAAGCATTAGTGACGGCCTTCTTTTTCTTTTACAAAATTTGAATTTACGGGTTGAACGGATTTTATTTTTGAAAAATTGGTAAGGACTAAAGAACGACAATCTCACCATATACACTTGGGGTGAATATCCTATCTTGTTCTACAAAAACATAGACCATAAGGATTAAACAAGGACAATTGTGATTTGTGAACCATAAATTTAGTCCTAGGTTAAAGGAGGGCGGTTGATTCACTTAATATTTCTTTAACCTTTTATCTTTTCTTTTGGGCAGAAATAAAAAATCGAAAAAAAAAATTTACGTTAAATTTTTTTAATTT
>ONZK01000726.1:50429-79605 GCA_900322385.1 Pharnaceum exiguum
TAACAATATGTCCTTAGTTTCAACAGAAAAAGAATTTTTTCTATCCAAACAATTATTTCCATAAAAAAATTTATTTCTACTAATCATTCAAAAATAAAAAGGTAAAAATTCATTTACGGAGTATGTTTTTTAAACGCTAAAAATCTATTATTTTTATAAGATGCGTTTGGGTTAATTTAACAAAAGGGTGTAGTTTGTAACAAATACAAAAATTAGGGTACATATCGTTACAAGTAAACTTTGAGGGTGTAACTTGCTACAACCCACAAACCTTGGGGTGTAAGATGCTACAAGCCCGTTATATTAATTACCATTACCGCTATTATTAGCAATTAGCGCTTGAGCTAGAGGCCAGCCAGCAAGAGGGCATGGTTTAAGTTGCTGGATCAAAAAAATAAAATCTCAACTTCGCTGTAAACGGTGGGCACGACACTGTAGTCTGCCAATTCACCTTTAATCCCTATCTCAAGTCTCAACAATTTTTTCCCCCTACTATTCAGTCCAAAATAAGTGTATCCTACAATTATACACATATCTTAAGGAAATGGACAATATATCAAATTTACCCTTATTAAATCCAATAATAATTACCAATATGTGACTAACTCATATATTAAGGAAATGGTCACTATATCAAATTTACCCTTATAGAATCCAACAATAATTACTAATGTGTGACTAACTTTATACCATTCCAATAATTATATAGGACATCGATAAGGGTAAATTTGAAAATAATATCTCAAGTATATGCATTAAAAAGTGAGAATGACACTTATGTTGGACCAATTTTTTTCCGCTACAACGACACTTACTGACCTTCTTGGGTACTCGTTAGTCGTAACATAGAACCGGAATTGTCAGTTTGGTTGGCAAGCTGTCTTTGGATCGGATTACTTGTAAACTTCAGGGTGAGTAACAAAAAAATTTTATTACAAAATTAATGCAGTATTAAGAACTTACTAAAATAATTTTCAAATAAGTAGAATTCTTAATTAAATACTCGTAGTTGTTATTGTCAAATGACTCAATAGTAACGATTGAGATTGCTAATCAACAAGAGAATGAAGGTGGTGCACGGGCTACTAATGGAGGTGGACTACTGAGTTTTTTTTTTTTTGGAGTAAAGAAGCCTACTGAATTGATTTTTTTCTGCTGAGAACGTATAGTATATGATGGAAAAGTTTACATTGAATTGTTTTGTTGGTTGACAGAGGATGCGGCTCCAGCAGCTGATGAAGCTTCTATTCTGATTCACTCGGTTGTTCATGACTAGTACTCCCTAGTCAGCTTAATTAGTTCCTTAGTCTGAGTTCATGCAAGTATCTCCAATTTCCTTTGGTTTATGTAGAGGAAACTTGTCATTTGTCAATGTTAGTTTTGCCTCTTGTTGTTTAGTCAGGAATCAAGAGACAATGAGGTTGTACGCAGTATTCTAACTTGGTATCTTGAATTATTTTCTGAATTGACCATAACTTAGTTGCTCTTCAGTTAGCTTCAAGAAATGTTAATGATCTAAAACCTGTTGTATCAATTGTTCTATTTAAGCTGTTTATGGTATTATTTTGATTAGTCATTACATCCTTTGACCGCTGAGATCCCAGATCAAATTCATCAGAAATTGATCTATTGAGTAATTGTTTCCCAAGAACAACTATCGTGTTTATTAACAACTAGAGCTTGAGTTGGAGGCCTACAATGGGCTGGCCTCCGGTGGCCTCTTCCGAATTATGCGGTTGAGTTAAAATCCGCCTTTCATGAAAAAAACGGTGGGCTGAGTGATGTTGCTTGTCGCCTCTTCTGTAGAGGTAACCTAAAAACGGGTTCAACTTTAGGAGAACAGGCAATAGGTGACGGGCTTAGCCATTCACCTTTGGCCCCTGACTGAAGCATTTTTTCCCCGAAAATTAATGCAGTATTAACAATTTATTGCAATAATATTCACATATAGTTTTTCATTAAATAGTATTAATGTCAAATTACTCAAATGTAAACGATTGAAATTGCTATCAAGAGAATGAAGGTTGTGCACGGGCTACTAATGTCCATTTTGCTATGCTTTCTAGTTTCTTGAATGTGTTGTGGTGATATTAAAAGCATAGGCCTCGTGCTAGTTTTCTGAACTTTAATTTAAAAAAATAAATAATCCCATAATATGTAAGTGACCAAAGTGGCTTTGGTGTGCCAATTCGTTTACCACTTCAATCTCATCTTTTTGTGATTTGTAGATGTATTTCTTGTAATGTATTAATAAACAATGAACGGGTCGAAATCGAAGTGGTATACAAAATGACACGTCATTGTGGAACAACAAAGTCGAACTTGTAAGCAACACATACTACTAAATAGTAGCACATGAAATCATAAATAAGCTAGCCTAATGAAGCGTGTCTTTATTTTTATGCGACACGTGATTTTTCAGAAATATTTGTTTGAACCTGTTTTATATATGAGACGGATGGGACATTAATGAACCTTTCATGCTATTAATGACCCCATCTCATATAGGAAACGGGTCAATACAAGTTTTTTGTTTACTTGTTTGCACTATGTATAAGAAGCTGTTGAATAGAATTTAATGCTTACTATTGAACATACTAATAAGAGTCTCAACCAAAGTTTTATGATAAATTTCTTAAAATTTATCAATAAAGTGAGGCTGTGTTTTGTTCGTCGTTAATACTACATTTCAATTTTTTTCAGTTCAGTTCAGTTTTATTTATAATTTTAATGCCTTCATTTTTTTTCAATTCAGTCAAGTATCTTTCAATTTTTGAAACCCCGTTACAGTTCATTAGTTATTAGTGTATTTCTGTCTTTGTATTTCCTATTGTAAAAGCATTTGATACAAAGTGATGAGGAACATATCACGTTCAACCAGCTGAGTCTTGGCTAAGCAATTAAGATTGAGAGCGTCTTCGGGCTAAAGTTCATCTTTATTAGTTTCTACCTCATCGAATATAGTTCCTCCTTTGGCCAGTTAATTATTGCTATCTATAATTTCTGGTCTGAAAAACCACAACAGTGATGATTTACTCCGTATTTACAATCTTTCGTCTACTTCATCGAATATTGTTCCTCATTTGGTCAGTTGCTGGCTTGCTGCCAATCACCAGGAATGTCCAGGATAACAGATTTAACTTGCGATCTAATCCAATCACCAGGACGATGGTTGGCTCTGTCTCTTTTTTGATAAAAAGTTGAAAACTTGGTTGCTTCTTTTCATTTTACAGAAACTGAATTCAAGTACAATAATAAGTCTACAACGTATATAAATTAAGGCTGTTTTTAATTTGATTAATCAAGGCGTCCTTTGACCGCTGAATTTCTGGTCCAATTCATCACTACATGTCTACATCTAAGGATAATTTTTTTCACAACAACCAAACCGGTGGTGAGGTATCCCACATCGGTAGAGAGAAGCTCTTTACTCTATTTTATTACTGATCATTACCACTAAATCAACAACTTAAGTTTGAGCTACAGAGCCTACATTGTGCTGGCCTCTCCAATTCAGGAACACCGGATACTCAGATTATGTCTACATTAGCTGATCTCCCGATTTCTGAGATCGATACGGTGGGTTAACCATTTGTGCATAACCTCCAAATCTTGTGGGATTGGGAGTAACAGCACGTATGGCAAAAGCCAATCACCTTTGATCACGGGCTTAAGTAACTTTTTTCTGAAAGTTTCTTTTCGTTTTTTTGGGTAGTTTAACATTATAACACATATAAATAGATTTGTCAGCTTTGGTGAGCGAGCATGTTCTATCAGGGAGGGACGGCACATACAGCTTATACATTGTGATATCCTCTTGTTACTCCTCTGTGCCGTTGCATAGTAACAAAAAAAGTTTTATCACAAAATTAAAGCAGCATCAAGAACTTGTTGTAATAATATTCAAATATAATTCTTAATTAAATAATGTTAATGTCAAATGACTCAAATAGTAACGATTAAGATTGCTAGCCAACAAGAGAATGAAGGTGGTGCACGGGCTATTAAGGGCAAGTTTATCCCTTAGCAATACGGAGTAAATGTTTTCCCAAAGAACAAACGCGGGAGGGGGAGGGGGCAAAGCAAACGCACAAAGCTCAAGAGGAATACGTTGTGCTAGAATGAATGTTAGAGAAAATAAAAGAAACATATATCACACATCTGTAGAGGAAAGTAGGAAACCTCTTTATTCAATTTAATTAATGATCGTGTTTATTAACAACTAGAGCTTGCGTTGGAGGCCTACAATGGGCTGGCCTCCGGTGGCCTCTTCCGAATTATGCGGTTGAGTTAACATCCACCTTTAATAAAAACGGTGGGCTGACTGTTGTTCTCTTTGGAAGTTGGAATTTACATCTATAACTATGTCAGAAAGGAGTCACAGGACATCTGGACATGTTATACTTAGAGGCAGGTGTGATGAAAAGTATAATACATTCTGAATGTGTTCATTAGCTGTTAAAGCAATCCCTGATTTGAAGTACTAAATCTTCATTTGAATGCTGAGAAAGGCCTATTAGTATCATTTTCTTAACGTGTTCACTAGTTCATAGACCACAGTTATCACCCTCATCAAGTACAGGCCAAGAGAAATTCAACCACTACAACTTATCTGGGTTTAGGTGAAATTGAAGTGTTGGAAACATTATCATCTTCACTAACTACATGTATTTTCTCACATGCTGCAGACAATGCACTTAGGTCAGGTACCAGGAATACCAGAAATATTGTCTCCACGATCACGTCCAAATATATCGAGTGTAACTAATCCAGGCATCCAGCACACCTCTGGAGTGACACTTGTAGACTACAAGAAGTTGTGTCACTCGGTATGTGACTATATTGATTGTTTTCAACCCTCAAGTCCTTAACTTATTTCTATACTGTGACATTGTAAGAAAAATACATAGAAAAGGAGCTAACGCAGGAAAAAACAAACCACTATCTTGAGTTCTTGACATAGGACCCATTACCCTACCTCACAGTCTCACACCAGTCACCCGAAAACATAGAGAAATTGGGAATCTACGCCTTTCTTTATTTCATTTTTGATAGGAGAAGATGAGAATCTTTGGTAAAGAACTAAAGACGAATAAGTTGAAAGCAAATTCCAAAGGAAATTCCATCTTGGCTCTGACCATATTATTCAATGACGTATATCTTCACCATGAACTAAGAGGTCGATAAGGCTGCGTATATCAAACCTCCGCAGTATCCCATCTGAGATGGAATTAGACTGAGTTAGTGAACTAAGAGGTCGATAGAATCAGTCAGTCATTTAGTAATGAATAAATAAAACTAGTACTGCAATTGGCAAGCCAAGCACTAATGAATTGTGGTTTTTGTTCTCACTTGAAAACACGTACAGGCACACAAAACAGGTACACCAAAATATTAGATGCCGTGTAGCTCCCAGTGATTTTACCGAGTAAATTTAGTTGGGAGTCATCATAGCATTAGTGTATAACCTAACTACACTAATATTTCTATTCCTAAAATGATAAATCAGCCCCAGGACATAGTTTTCCTGGTAAATATAATCATGTTAAGGGGACCTCAGCTGATTTTAACGTACACTGTAGCCACTAATTTAGATGTCCACAATCTCCTTTAATTATGAATCGTCATCATTTGTTGGTTGAAACACCTAGAGCCTTTAGTCTTATGCCAATCTTATTCGGTTATTCCTTGATTTTCTATTTTATAGTGGGGTAAATTAGTGCTTATATTAAAAGCAAATGGCCAAAAAGTAGTTTAGCAAAAAGATTAGATTGACTGTTGTGAGGCCTTGTATCCTTACATCTGTGTGTTTTGCTACGTCACAATCTTTCTTTTGAGTGTATTATTATTTCACCTTTAGAGATTTAGTATTAGTAATTTGACTTTCGGTCTGAGACTATATATAAGGATATGAGAAAGCATATTAGCTCAGCAAAGAAATGGATAGACTAAGAGACTTCCTGTGCTTCAAATCTTCTTCATCAGTTCTCCTGCCAACAACTAGGTTTTTCTCTAAATTTCCTTCATGGTTCACTCTTAAAGCCAAAGGTATGCGCTCTCTCACATAAACCAGTTACTAATCACTCTTTTCATGATGATGATCATGGTCTTTTCTGTTTCCTAATCACTCTTTTCTTCAAACTGCATGTCATGTTTACATGATGATCACCAGGTTATGCTGCTGTCAGAGCCAAGCAAGGTATATCTAATATCTATCTGTATGAACATCTCCCTCGTCGTATCGCCTTTACGGGGTTAAAAGAATGAGTTTATTGAATGGCTTGCAACGCTAACACCTGTGTTTCAATGGGCAGGTAGTAGCAAAAAAGAGCTAGTGAGTCTTCACAGAGACATGGAATTATGTGCAGGATATGCCGATATAAAGATTATGTGGGAAATGGTCCATTCAAGTTATTCGATAGATGGTAGTAGCTCTAAACATCGCAAAAGACCTCTCCATGCGTTGTTCTGCTTCAAAACATTGGCACAAAGTAGAAAAGAGCAGAACAAGTCAAGCTGTCTTTTCCTGGACAGCCAAAGGAACTAAAACCAGACAGTAATGGTGAAGATTAGCATTAGCAACTCCCCTACGCAAGGAGGAGAACAAGTTCAGTTGTAACTGGACAAGTTGTTTACTTCTGAATATAAGCAGGTTAGGACAGTTACATAGTTAGCCTCAGATATAAAACTCTTGTTTTGATGGTTCTACGAAAGTACATAGCGTTTGTCAAAAGCAAATCAAGAGTTTCAGAAGCTATGTATATCCTGGTGCGCACTATTGCAGCTTTTCCCCTTAATTAACAGGGAAGAATGAAATTCAGATGAACAAAGAAATGGGGAAATTGTTATGATTTCATTTAAGCTTTCAAAGGTCCAAACCTAAGGATACAAACTATGAAGAGCATAGCTACAATCACATGGCATTAACATAAGCACAATTCTACGATGCATACTTCTCCACAAGCTCCCTACCTTCTACAAGTCTAGGTTCAGCAACATCTCACAGTCCACTCCTCAAACTAGAAACAATTTTATTTAGAAGAGAAACTAGCCAAAGCAATATCAATGTTTCAACTCAAGCACCCTCATGCAAGAGCATTTGATCAAAGTGCCAAACTCCTGCAAAGTACACACACAAAGAATGTTTTTAGTTAATCTTATCGTAGGATAACTCAAATAGAACAACAATCTCAGCAGAGAAGGATACTTGAGCAGAAAAATTCAAAGAAACGAGTGCCTACCATGTCCTTTGCCAACCATTCTCAACTGTGTAACATAGTCTGAAATCTTCTTGATTGCCTCAACCTATGTAGTGTCCAACAAGGATTTTATTAGTGACTTGAGAATAGAACAGAACAATGGAAATCCATATATAAAAAAGAAGGAAATCTGTATCTTTTCCTGCTAGTCACGAGAGTGGTGGTATTTACCTGCTCATTCAAAAACTCGCCTTCAACGAAATCTTGTAATTGGGGGTCATTGTTATTCCCTGCTACCTGTTAAAGTCGAGATGGAATTACATAACAGAATGTAACCTCTGTGAAGGAAATTTGAGGAAGATCACAAACAACTTTGAAACAAGCTTCCCTTAACTTTCATTATTCCTACTTTCAATATCACCACAGGCCAAAGAATTTTTTTTTAATCCAGAAGGATTGATGTTCCAAATGAGGTTAAGAAAAGGGTTCAGAAGTGCTTACACTGTGCAAGTTCAATAACTTCTCGTTCACAAGCTTCTCCAAGGACAAAGTTAACTCCATAGCTGAAAATAAGCAATTTTAGTGCTTAAGCTTTGTCAAACATGACCATGATCAAGTACTATAATGCTGGAGCCTAGAAGCTCTAATTTCACTGTAACACCACAAAATAAAAGAGTTCATAATACATACCATATAGTGCATCTCCTTTGTCGACATGCTCAAAGTCTGATTGAGGCATAAGAATCGAATAAAGCTTTACCCTTCCTCCTCTTTTGTTCTAAACAACAACAACAAACAAACACAAAAATGCCATTTAACACCACAACTTTATGAATCATGATATGCTACCAGTTAAGGAGCTCCCTAAATAAATCGCTGCCAACCTGATAATCCATTAGTTTCTCAGCATGCTCTCTTTCTTCTTCGCTTGAATCCTTGAAAAACCTAAATGTCACAAGAACAACATCATAAAGAGCAGTTAGTCCTGAATCCTCCAAGGCATTGAACAACAATTTATGATTGTATCATCAAACTACACAACTATATGTCTATATGTATGCTTTACTTACTTGGCAAAACCTTTAAGAGCAACATTGTCCCTGTCGAAGTAGGCGTACAACGAATGATATACATAGGACGCACTGTACTCCACACTGTAACAACAAAAACCGAAAGGAAAACAAGAAAAATAATCACAAAGTTAGATATCGTTCTTAGTTTGAAAGTGTTGTTTCTGGCAAGCTTGCAATCAAGTTCCAGAGGAAAACATCAAAACAATATACCAATTCACTAGAGAAGGGAGGGAAATACTTCATCCCAAAGCTCCTTGTTCTTAATCTTTTGGTTATATAGTTTGCCGACCCAATCGATTTTAATCAATTATCAAAACCCTAAAAACTATATGGTGTAGCCATTCTAATGATATACTAATAATTAGGAATTGACATCGGGATCAAAACTTACTACGTCAACACGTTACTAGATGAACTATGAAAAACTGAACTAAACCGCAATGAACTTAAGTTGTAAAGAACGGGCCCTTTGTTGTTAGACAGTTAATTGTAACTACAATTTGTCTAGACGTTCTCTAATGTTATATATCCCTTGTTATTCATAGTATAGGCATTTAGAGACATTAGAGTATCAGACATGTATATGTTCACAATAATCCTACTTGTCACTTCAATTAAAAGTTGACACAACAATATATCAACCAAGCACTTGCCTTCAAATAAATCAAACTATACTAAGGTGAATTCTCCACATGTTAAATGATAAAACAACCCAAACAAGCAAACAAAGTAAAAGAAATACCATCTCAAAAAAAAAAAACTAAATGACAGGACATTTCAAACAAACATACACTTGCTAGACAAAGCACACAATGCCAAAATCAAAACCAAACACAACAACAATACAAACCCATTAATTAAATCATAAGAAAAAACTCAAAATGACCAAAAACAAATCAAAAAGAAAGAAAGAAATATACTTGATCTGCTCATTAATGGCAGCCTCACACTCATCACCAAACTTCTGTCTAGCAAGGGAAACTTGAGGAGCAATAGGGACAACAAAGTTGTCACCTTTAACCTCTTCAAATGGCTGAAAAACAATCCCAGTTAAAGGTTCACCTTCTTTGAACACAGCCTTAGTAACACCAACACCACTTTTCTTCACCATCTTTGCTGCTCTAAAACACCCATTTTTACTACCCTTACTCTCAAAATCTCTCATACCCACAACTGGGTTTGGGTTGACACACGCCCTCATCATCATTTCTGTGGTGTTTTTGATTGGATGTAGATTGGATGGTATTGGATTCCTCTCTCTCTCTTAAGCTCCTTGTGATTTGGGGTGGTGAAGGTGGTGGGATATATAAGAGAGGGACAAGTGTTGGAGTTGCATTTGAGTTTGGTTGTCACCGTTGGATGAAAGGGTTACGTGGATGGTTGTGATGAAAAGGTGGGGTAAGGGCGTGTGGTGAGCTCGTGGCACATGGGGATTCTATTGGAAATATCTGGTCCACGTTTGTTTGCTTTCTCCTTTTTATTTCTCGGCCTAAAGTTTTTGGAGCTTTGTGATTGTTTTTCTTCAGTTTTTGTTACTCGCGAATGTGTGGAACTCTTGTCACGCGGCTGCCTCACTGTTTATAGTCTTGTTTGGCACTAGTTGGAGCCTGTAGCTCATAGATGGATTTGATTAGTTGAATTTGTTAGCCGATTTGACCATCTTATAAGAACCAGTTGAAGAAGAATAGTTTATTGATTCATAAATGGTTGGGATGGAAAAGTTAGGTGAACTAGATTGTTCCCAAACATAATTTTTAATTCTGAGCAGTTTATTTTTTGTATCAAACCAATAATGATAAAACAAGTTGCCCCCAAAACCTGCCTATGAGTTGGGTTATGTGAATTTGGTTCGGTCTTTGTTGGTGGTTTTGGATTGTTTGAGTCAATATGTTTGTTTGTTTGGAGTCTGGGTGACACGAGAGGGAGGGGAGATTGCGGGTGGTGGTGGAAAAAGATGGCTTTGTATAAATGAATGAATGAATGATGAGTACTTTAGGAGGTCGTAGTACCATCTACAGCTGGAATGACGTGGTATCTGCTCCTAATTTGGATTTGTTGAATTTTAATTAAGTTTAGAAGTATTTAGTTCAGGGGTATACATTGTACATTTGTACATAGTTTATGGTCATGTTTGCTACGCATAACTTTGAACGATTTGAATTTAACTCAGTTCAGTTCAGTTCATCTCGTTTTTTTATTCTAAGAAGTTGTAAGTTGTAACACATATATTCATTTGTAATTTTTTGTCTAATACTTACAACTTTGCTATAAGCCTATAAGCAATTAAAATGAACTTTCAATTCGTTTCTATTGATTGTTAATGTGCGTGTAATCGGTATGCCATACTTATGGAACTGTTTCACTGAAAGGATGATACATTCATCTAGTTTCCGAATGCAGTTTGGAGGGCTCTGCAGCACTTCAAGGCTTCAAGCGCAAGTCACCAGACTCACTACTCACAACTTCTAGACATTCATAAATCATGCCCATACGTCGTGGAGGAATACCTATCCAAATCTTACAAGATCATACCTAAGTTACGTTAGATGACAAATAACGTGGCATACCAATCGTATTATCGTCCAATCCTAATACCAAAAATGCTGAAATTTCTAGGCCGAAAGGCCGAAAATCTTACTGGTCCAAGGTTTTCTAAATAATCTAATAGCTTGCTGATCTTCCTGGCTGAGGATTATCAAAACGTCATTATCGGGCGTGTGGCCTTGCTCAATGCTTCTATCAACAGTGTGAACACCAACAAATTCTCATATTCCGTAGACATTTCATTATGGGTTGGCTAAGCTTTTTTCTTTCTCGCAACATACTAGCTTGTTCCCTTCGTTGGCAACTTGGAATAAGATCATCACATACCAAAATAGTTTGAACACGAGAAGAGTTATATCTACAAGTTCACGGTCTCCAACTCTCGATATAATCCCTTCAGTGTTTGATTTATGTAGCACACATGACGAAATCAAACAAACTAGTTTGCCGAAGGGATATTTATTTTCTTCATATCTAAACTAAACAAGAATTAATAATTGTGACTAATATTATTGACAAGTAAGTACTAAATAGATCCCTTAAAAAAAAAACCTAAGTGGTTCAAACGAATTAAATGCACCGTGAGTCCGTGATACAACTTCTTTCATATGGGTAGGAAAGTTACAATCTATCATTCAATAGGGACGGCTTAGAGTCCACAGGGGCATATGCATTAGGTGAAATTGAGGCCAAAAATAAACCCTTTATTATAAATTCTGACGCAAAAAAGAGACAATATATAGCTTCTGACGCTAAAAAGCGTCAATATGTCGCTTAAAAGCATCAACTATATCTTCTGACGCCAGAATATTTCCCGACGCTAAAAAGGGTCGATAAATATTTTTCGACACTTTGTTTTTGACGCTTTAC
This sequence comes from Pharnaceum exiguum, assembly GCA_900322385.1. Taxonomy (NCBI): domain Eukaryota; kingdom Viridiplantae; phylum Streptophyta; class Magnoliopsida; order Caryophyllales; family Molluginaceae; genus Pharnaceum; species Pharnaceum exiguum. Next base: position 62,116 of record ONZK01000726.1, read on the forward strand.
TGCGTCGAATTTTTGATTTTGAGTAATATGGGGCCCTTTTGACGGCTGAGGCCCTGTGCGAGCAGACCGCTCGCACCGTGCCTCAGCCGTCTCTGCATTCAACAATAACAACAACTAAGTGTAAATCCCCATTCGATGGGGGTGCTTGGGGTCAGGATGTACGCAATCTTACCCATATATAAGAAAATATAGAGGTTGTTTTTTCGAGATTGACCCATTATTGTATTGGAGTATTTACTACCAACAATCACCAAAAATAAAAAGTGCTAGAAATTTTTTATAGTCGTTTTGTTATAGTACGTAATCAACAAAAGTTGAAAAATGAAAGATAATTCTTATAATTAGAGACACGACTATCACACGAGCACTTTGTCCCATAATCATTGGAGACACGAGCAATTTCTATGTCAAGTGTACAAATTTTTGAAGTTTCTTGATCATCATTATAGGAGAAAAAAAGAAAAGAAAAGATGGCCGTTTAAAGATAAGCCTTTTTTTTTTTTACTTTTGGTCGTTTGCGGTATTGGGTCGATGGCGTTTCAAAAGAACTTAGGCTAAACACGTAACAAGGATAGCCCAAACAATCTCCAAAATCCAAACTAAAAAGCCCATTTATCCCAAATACTCTCCAGAAAATTCCCATTTCCCACAAAACCAAGCTAGAGGGGAGAGAGAGAGAGAGGAGTTGAGAGACAGACAGACAAAGGAAGAAAGGAAGGAAGAAAATGAATGTGTTGTACAAGAGCTCAACGTGGAGGTATATAGTGAACAGAAGCCGTGACTCAAAGCCATTCTTCTTCACTTTCGCTATGGTTTGCGGTGTGATCCCAGGTGTTGTTGGCTATGGTGTCATGCAAGTCACTAACTCTCGTAATGAACAGCTTGAGGCTCAGCTTCGTAGCAAAATCCGTCCCGATACTCAGGTTCTTTTTTTATATTTATATGTATTCATGTTGGTGTTTGTGTGAGCTAATTTGGTGGGTGCCCTTTTGATGGGAAGGTTAGATAAGTGAAGGAAATCAAAATGTGAAGATTTTGATTTTGTTTTTTGTCATTTTGATGTTTAGAATTGGACTTTTGAACAAAAGATATAGTCTTTGATTAATTTGGTATAAGCCCTTTTGATTAGAAGCTTTAAAAATGTGATGATTCTCAAATTTTGGTGTTTGGGGTTTGATTTTTGACAAAAAGAAATAAGCTTTTGATGAACTTGGTAGGTGCCCTTTTGATTGGAAGCTTTAGAAAAGGGTGAAATGTGATAAAAATCACATTTTGGTGTTTGGAGTTTGAATTTTGACAAAAAGAAATAATCTTTAATCAATTTGATATGTACCCTTTTGATAAAATGGTGTATAAATGTGATGATATTCACATTTTGGTGTTTAGAGTTTGATTTTTGACAAAAAGATATAGTCTTTGATTAATTTGGTAGGTGCCCAATAGTTTTGAAGCAAGAATGAGTGAGAGAAGGATTTTTTGACGATAGTGATAACCCCATTTTACATTCTCTCCTACCCTCCTATTTGTTGATTCAAAAGAAATAATCTTTGATCAAATTTGTTGGTGATTTTTGATTGGGAACTAAATAAGTGATGGAAGTTGGTGTGCTTTGGTTAAATTTTTGATGATCATCTCTTCTTCTTCCTTTATTCTTATTTGTTGGCCAAAAGATAGCTCTAGTGCTTGTGATCGATTTGATAGGTGCACTTTTAGGTGAAAGATAATGTAAGTGAAGGGAATTTAGTGGATGGTTGCATTCAAGGATCATTGGTTTTGATTGGAAACAAACAAAGTGGGGTTTTGCCACATATGTTAATATTAGTATAAGCCATTATGGTGCTTGAATAGGTAGTGTTTTGGTAATGGTATGATCAGGTTATAAGGCGTCGTTCGATTGGTTGAGAAAAGTAATGATGATATGTGGGCTGTTTTAGTTTTTCCCACGGTCTCACTTCTCATGCTCCTTGTGTCCTTCTCTCTTCTCTGTGACCTGGTCCCTTTTACTTATTTTGGTTGATGATAGTTAGAACTTAGTAGTATAGAAATAAGTCTGATATAATCCTGAATTCCCGATAGGTATTTTCATTAGTTTAGGTACCCACAATGATCTCGAGATCTACAAAGTAGTATTATCAATCGTCGCATTCACACCAGTCCTAAGGGTGAATATCTCTCGCTAGGTGATGGGGAAATCATCATAGTTGATCACCATGATGGCGTCATGACCCAGTATGACCGTATCAGTGTTGTTGGAAACTTTGCTCTTATCTATAGTTGTACGAAGGTGTAAGTTGGGGCCCATTGGGATTAGGAGACGGAATACCTTGACACCCATCATAAAAAAGTTAAAAAGTTTGAAGTTTGTGGGTTAACTTGAGTTGTATACTTGTATGTGATATATTTCATACTCCATCCGACTTTGTTAATGTGCAGTAGGTCTATGGTTCTTTTTTAACATCTCTAATGGCTTGTTTTTGTAAGATAATCTGCGCAGATTTATTAACCCTGAATCTATAGTAGTTGAGGGATTTAATAGGGCTCACTTCTCTATGCTGGATTCTTTCAATGATTTAGAACTAAGAATGGTTTCATTTTAAGCTAAAGTCACTCTCTTATAAATTCTATTGATCTTGAAAATTCAATCTGATTCCTTTATTCATATTGTGGTTTGTAGTTCATTGAGTTAAAGACTCCGTGATTATTTAGTGAGGATCAATTCATCTTGGAAAACTCATTGGTGGAATCAAATCGTGTGTCTGGTTTTGTGATGAATACATGATTTCAAGTCAGTTGATAAACTTGCAGAAATATAGAAATGACCGCGGACTAAAACTTGGACTTGTATCCGGGAAAAACCTGAATTTACTTGTGTGAGAAGAGCTGAAAGCATTATCAAAGAGGGACTAAACGTTACCATTATCTCAATAGTTTACTATTACGAGTGCTTTTTAGAGAGCATTATACTTTATACATGAGTTGTCACTGGAGGGACTTGAGGGGAGAAATCTAGGAAACTGTTTCCAGCATGGTCTGAGGAAGTACTCTTAGAGGGATAGCGGTGGCCATGAGGGACTTGTTGTATCCTTAAACAAATATTCTAACTTTCGTAGCCTTTGACTTAGAATGGAGTGAAATGGCAAGCATATTTCAGGGGTAGATGTATTGTTTTTGACTGTCTCAGTTTAGTTACAAAGTCACTTCTCGATTGTATGTGTAATGGTCCTAAAACCATATTGTTTCACACCTCAGTGTGTTCCATTCAAAATAAAAATAAAAATGCAACCTTATGTTTTCCGTCCTCATTAGTGTACTCTCAGAACATTCTGTGTGATGACTGATGAAGATCGTAAGCTGCCTGCTGCCCTCTTATCCTTCAATCTTCAGTTTTCAATTCGCTTGGGTTATTTGGCTAAGTTGGACATACTTATGGTCTTCTTTCTTATGTGATAAGTGCTCTAATATATTCTGGTTTTTGAGTATCAAGTGGACTGGTCGCTTTTGTTATTTGTATTGCTCAGAACCTAGATATCTATTGCTAGGTAGTGACCTTAACATATTGAAGAAAATAGTTGTTTTGGTCAAGCAGGACATTTGGATCTCTGTGTATGTTTTTGCTTCGTTTCTGTTTTCAAAAAGAGAATAACTCTGAGATAAAAAGTGGGATTAAGGGCTTTCAAAAAAAGAAGTGGGATTCAGGTATTTCTTCAATTTGACTCTGTATTAGTTGGTTATTAATCCTTGTTTATTACTTCAGTCCACTTAAAAATGAAGTGCTCTTAAGTTTTGTTCTTGGATGAATGTGGAGCTGATTTCTTGTATTTTCAATCTAGTTGTTTGTGTTGGACTCATGTTGTGAGTTACTTGGGTGAGGATGTTGTTTATTCATTTAGCTAGGGTGATACTTCCATGAGTTCCATCATGTCCGGCGGATTTGGATCAGTAATCTGATTATCTGGTGTTGATTATTTAGTGACTTGCATTATTATAATCCTATTACCCTTGTGGTTCCATGGTTCTTCTGAAAACAGCAAAAAACATGAGTTATGTTCTTGCTTAATCTTGATGAATGGATACTATTTGTCTATTTCATAAAAACCTTTGCTCTGCAAGATTCTAAAAAAAAAAAGAAAAGAACATAAAAATTCTCTTCATTGATGTATATACTTCTTGTGCTTGTGTCTCAGATGATGGGAAAAGTTAACAAAGAAAGGCTGGCAGAATATCTCGGGGAGATACAGCGGAAGGAGAACACAAACGACCGTTATGTGGCTGCTTTGAAAGGGGAAACATTGACCAGAAAACCATACGTGAGGATTCAGCCAATTCCTAAGAAAGACTCAGAGACCGCCACCAAGGCATAAGAAATCTTGAGCAAGAACCTTCAGACTGACAAGGATGAGGGCTATGGACTCCGATAATGAATCACGACTCACGAGTCATTCTCCCTGTTTGTGCTACGCTTTTGGGAACGACAGTTGGATGGATTAGACGATTAGTACCCTGTTTGAATCTATTTGATTGCTGTCAATTATGTAGCAGGTGAAAGTTCTAGCTGTGTTCAGCTATGATATGTATTTTGTCTTGGATATTTTACACTGCTCATGCATTTCTGTGTTTATCAGTGACATACATTTAGCTCCAACAAGAGCACAGTAATACACATAAGTGAGACGTTTATGTAGTCAGTGCTGAGTGAGACATTCCCATTTCTGCCCCCTTGGGCCGAGGGGGTTTGTTTTTGGCCATGATATATCTGGTGTTACGAAATTTGAATCGCTTTCATCAGCATAACGACGTAGTCCTATGATATGGTAGATAACTTGTGACTAGGGAGCTCGGATAGCTGGAAATTTTATGCAGGACATTACAAAAAATTGAGATATAAGCAGACTGAATTAGATAGAAAAAAGCGGATGAACCATGTAATATAGCTAGTGGTTTGTGCATGAAAAAAATGAGCTGATCTTGAAAGCAAGCATTAGCAACCTTTTTCTATAGGTTCTGTCAAGCTGGACAAGCTTACTGATGCTACTTTCTAATACATTATATTTTTCGAGCGAAATGTAACAACAATGGGGCGGTGGCGCAGTTGGCTAGCGCGTAGGTCTCATAGCTATATTGAGTGATCCTGAGGTCGAGAGTTCGAGCCTCTCTCGCCCCAATACTTTTTTCGCTTTTCAATTGATGGTACAGGAACACAAATCCTTTACTCCGTAACCTCTTATATTCTTTTATTTATTATTTAGTTTTTTTGCTGCTTACTTCTTCATTTCTTCAATGTTCGGAGGCAGTTTACGAAACACTCCCTTTTCCAGGTTCAGTAAACACTACAAGAGAATTTTAATCTCACAAGTCATTACATCAATAGTCAGGAACAAGATGTTATGAAATAGCCCACAAAATGCAATCAACATAAATTATGCAAATGCATTTGGGAGCATTGTTCCCCAAAGTAAGGATTTAGATTAGATTTTACATATCTGCACAACCACATTACACTTGGTAAACATACAAAACCTTCCAGCCCTCGAGCTTCGAATCAAAACTTGTCGACAAGAACTCCATCTCTGAGAACGTCATAAGCCTCCCTGCTTCTTGACCTCTTCATCCCAGCAGTAAAATAGATCTTGGACCCTTCTGATGCAATTGTGGTCACTTTCACCCAGATAACCACTTTAGTCTTCAACCCCTCTATATCAGCCAGCTTCCCTTTCTCAAGGTAGCCAGTCACAGTGGTTGAAAACCGCACCACTGATGAGTCCTTATAACCCACTTCACAAACTTGAGGAACATAAACTGTAAGCTTTCCTGTTTTCTCGTCAAATTCGTAGTGAGTAGCATCTTTCGGGAAGATACCAACGGGAATGTCGTACTCCTTCAGAAGCTCTGGCAAAGGTTTTTGCATTTTCCCTGCAATTCAATCATCAAGGACACAGAAGGAAAAAAATTGAATCAGTGAATACATTCATTCAAGGAAACAAGTCAAAGAAAACGAGCGCTTCTGTGGCAGAAGGGGAGGACACAGGGTGTGTGTGTGTCACAAATGCCCCTGTAGATATGTAGGTGTTATTCAATTTAACGAAATGCTTTGATTTTATTGGCTACCCACTTGGTGGGGGCATTAAACATTTAAAAGTGAGTGCATAAAGCTGCAACAGATTATTGGAACAGACCTCAGAGTTCATGTCAGCTATCAGTTTGAAAGATTTGAAGAGTATACTAGAGATTTGAGGAAGTAAAAGGTATTCCCAACCTTTAAGTTTATTTGTTATCCATTTAGTCCCATCTGCAATGCTGCTGCCAAGCGACTGAGGAAAACCAAGAAATAAAGGTGTCAGACAAAAGGCCATCAAGGTAGTTTCTCTGTAATGAACATACTGGTCAGCCAACATAGCAATGCAACAATAGAACTTCATAGCATTAAAATGCTCAAATTCAAAACCACAGACAATGATTTCCAGTTCATCAAACACTTTTCAGATACTTGTCATCTCAACCTATGGTCAAAAGAGTGAGCTGATTAAAGCAGGATGAGTAGATGTAAGCAGAATGAGTAGATGTATTGTCTTCAGCAGAAAAGAAAAATGATCTAGAGATAATAGACGAGAACATTGTAATTTTGTAAAAGTAACAATATACTGTGGAAATTCATTTCAAAAGATGCACTTGTATAGTTGTTTGACAAATAAAATACACGAGTTCAAGCAACAACAAACACATGTTAGGTGATAAGTAAATTAGGAAACGTATAATTGATCAGAAACTCATCTAGCACAGGATCGAGGAATCAGACACTAATCTAGCACGGGAGTACACTCCACTGCTAAATTTACATAACAGTCCTCTCATTGAACCCAACAAATAAGCTGAGACACAATGTGCAGGCTAAATCGCAAAAGTATTCACTGAAATCAATTAATAATGGGTTTGCTTCCATCCCAAGGTTAAACTCTGAATACTCTTCCTTTAATGATAACCTCCATGACTAAATTGAAGGTACAAACCAATAATCTGCGCATGAAAAACCTAACTAGCGTCAAAAGTACGCCTTTATCGACTTTTAAAATCGGGTACTCAGCAACACTACGTGTGGTTCAAAGTGTAAATATGAGAGGCAAGAAGATATAACCTAAATCTTAGATAATCTCATCCCGATTCATCTCACTCGGAAAACCTTTATTCCCAATAAAATAAGTCCTGATAGCAGCACATGTGAAATTATGTTAACAGTCCAGCAAACCCTATTTATAACAAGGACTTATCTTTGATAAAGATTGCAACGACTCAATGAGGACGGGGTTTCCCTCCTTTAACTATGTTGTTTGCAGAGTCTAGCTCAGCCATTTGTACACATCAGTGCAAACCTGTTCTTCATCTCCTCAAAGAAGTATCCCGTGAAGGAAAGACGGAACACGAACTAGACACGATCAATAATTACTCCTCCAGAAAGATTTTTCCCATACTTGAAAAGGGCGAAAGAAAGCACAGCCACAATATATACCAACACAATTATACACACAAAAAGAAAAGAGTTGGAAATACTGAAATGATCACTCTGGTCAAGAGTTCCCCACATTACACATCAGTCGTCCTCTCCAAATTCACTCACTGAAGGCCACTCATCAAAAAACTCTATAAAGAATACAGATTCACCAAATCAGAAATATAACTTGCAACTTTACTCTCCATCTTAAGTAAATGTGCATAGATACCAAAATCAACAATGGAAATGGGAACCCTCCTTTAAGTAAATGTGCATAGATACCAAAATTAATTAAAAGATACAGCGTGCCTCAACCGATTTCAAGCAGATAGTTTCTTTTCCTTCTTATCCGCTTTTTGCAAAGAAAAGGGGGAGCGGAAGGCATCACTTCCAACTCTAAGGGGTTGGATACTTGGATCGGCATGGTCAAGCCAGGTAACATCGCTTTTCCCACCCATTCGTTAATTTACTATGCGTCATGGTACAATAGCTGCATAATCCAATTCACATAAGCAGGATATACTAATCATCATTCATCAATGATTCACCTGCTACACAAAGACTGAATTTTTGACCTTGATATTGCTGAAGATTATTACCTAATGAACAAGGAACACGAACATTAAAGGCTTTTCTCTTCTTTCTTCCTTTTTTCCCGATACAAGGGAGCCACTATGAGCGATTACAACTAACAGGGTGGGGTGATTCAACCCAGTGACCTATAATCTGCAAGGCCTTATACTAACCACCAGGCTAAGACCTCCTCGTCGAACCACAAAGTGCATACCGGAATCCGGTAACTCTTAGAGCATGCTACCCACATTCACTAGGTAAACTACTTGATCTAGCTCACAACCTTACTGATATATTTGACAGAAAAAAAAAAACTAAATTGCCTAACAAAGACATTAGAAAATTGAAAACCCAAAAGATCGTATCTTTTTAGCAAGTAAAACAAAACACCCAACAAATTTCGTTTCAACTAGCACCTAATAACGGTCAACCTCAACCATATTCAGCTACAAGATTAAATAAAAAAGAACAAAAAAACAGCCCATCTTAATAAATGATCAATTAATACCAAAACATATCATTAATAGAACAATGAAAAGATACCCAGATAGCAAATTCTAAAATAAAGGCCAAATGGGTATTGAATTATATGAATGAAATGTAAAAACGTGAAACCGAAATTGAAAAAGAAAGGGGAAAGGGGGACTTAGTGATTAGTATAGTTACATTGATGTCGTTGCCAACAGAATTGAACTCCTTATTGGCCTTTTGGCCAATCCAGTAAGATCCAACCTTGTTCAGTATCTGATCCATTTTCTCTGAATTTCAATTCACCCAAAACCCTAAATTTGTTTACCTTTTTCTCTGTGTGCTTTTTTCTTTGCGGGTTGAGTTTTTTTGATCGGGAGAGAGAGAGAGAGTGGATTACCCGCGTAGTCGCGTAGACGTACAAGATGGGCTGTTGTAAAAGAAAAGGGAAAGGGAAAGCAAAAATACGTAGTGCCACCCTGCCACGTCGTCGACTTGTCCGTAAGATATAAGTAGATAACCTAGGATCGGGTACTTTAGAGTTGAATTTTATTGAAGGTGAAAAATAATAATAATTAGGAATAGAAATCGAGATCAATAATTCATACATTGGTAATGTACGAGCTGCTGTTGCACTACGAAACATAAACGGAACTGTACTAATTTAATTGAACTAAAACTGAACTGAATTATAGTTGTAAAGAACAGACCCTAAAAAGGACTGGAATTTGAACTAAAAATGAATTAAATAAAATTTATTTTTGTAAAAAAGAGGGAAAAACTAAATTGAATTTAACGATGCTAATAATAATCAGATGAAACTGAAAATATTTAAGGTTAAATATACAAAACACTATATAGCTATTAATGGTATTGAGATTTTGTCAATTTCTTCGTTGTTATCTAAAGGCTGCCATGTTGTACATAAACATGAAGTAAATTCTCGTATCCTATATATTTTGTTTTAAGGTAATGAATAAGAAAGATTAGAAGTTCCTCCGAAAAAACTTCTATCTTATCATCATACAAAATTTTATTTAATTCCATCGACTATGGACTATCCCATAATACTAATTCATCCACCGAATAATTATATTATGTCATCTAATCTGCAGTTTTATTTCCTTCTCATAACACATGATTAATCTTTCCGTCTTCGATTCCCTTGAGTATTCTCTTATAGAATAACTCAATTGTACAGTATTTTCATTGAGATCAATGAACTTTCTCATAACTCAGTTTTACATATAAAATGGGTGTCCATATATTTTATTTGTGTATTTTTTTTATAAATTTTGGGATGTGTTGCCGTGTTGGACTACCATGGCTGTCGTCCCGTTTTGGCCCTCCCCTCACCTCTCAAAGCAAGTTAAGGTGGATAGTCGATTTGCTGATATATTTGAGCAAGGAAGTCCAGTGGGCCGTCAATGACAACTTGAAAAACTATTTGTTGTAAAGGCCCCTAGTTCCTTGGAAGGTGGAATCATCCCGCCACCATATTGAATTATTGATAATCCTGTGCAAGTTGAGAAGTTTACTTGTCTGCCGTGCTTGCCTAGTGGTCTGGGTCTCACACTGAACCTTCAGTAAACCAGCAAGGTAGTCCATAGTCAACATTGGGTTGCTTCTTGCTTGTGTTTCCACCGAGGATTTGTGCAAAAGTTGGTGAAAGCAGAAGAATAGGACCACCAACACAGCCGAACCAGATCACCTTCGAGGTAGTCTTTGGGGTTAAGAAAATTTGTGCTCTCCTCGTTAAGGCAATCGGGCAGCAGATTTGATAGCAAATTTGGGGCAACAGATTCAAGATAAAGTTGTTTGGGACACTTTGTGGTCTCGAGATTTAGATAGATTGCTTCTAACGGATAGATTAGGAAAATCTCTTGAGATGAGTGTCTCCTAATCTCCTTTTTCCTCCTCACCTTTTTTTTAAATTTAAATAATTTTTTTGACATGCAATACAAATCACATATGAATTCGTACATCCTACACCCGGTGTACCATGAACATGATAAACCATGTATCATATATAATGCTTGACCCAATAGCAACATAGCAGCCCAAAAAAAAAATAACCATATATATGATACACTATATAACATATGTATGGGCCTGGTGTACCATGCTCATGGTACGCCGGGTGTAGCATATAATTTACCTCACAGATAGTTTCTAGAGAAAAATTTGTACAAAAGTCCCCGGGTTTTTCTCAAGTTTGTACCCAACTCCAAATACTTACATCGTACACCAGATGTACCTTGTTCCGTACACCCCCTTTGTTTATTTCTCTTATTTTAGACCCAATACTTCATAAAAAAAAAATAAGTGGCTCAATCTTTTAATCATCTGCATACAAAGATGGGTGTACGGAGTAAGGTACAACGGGTTTATGATATAATTTACCCCAAACTCCCTTAACCTTTTTTTTTAAGGAACTCCCTCATTTTGTTGACTTTTGTATAGTTTTGACGAAAATAAAACTTTTCTGCCAAAAATACCCCTAGGCTTGCATTGCACGTGTAGCCTTCCTCCCCCACCCTTCATTTCTCCATTTTCACATATCAATTAAGCAAAATACACAAATCAAAAATTACTTTCTTTTTCATGAATTAATCATCACTAATACAAAAGCAAATGCAGAAAAATCCATCACACAAGTATGAAACTTGCCTTTCAACTCAAACAATATCAAACCAACACAAAACCCATTATCACTTTATCAAAAACCGATGAATGCAACTAAAAAGGAAAACACTATGATGATAAAACTAAATTAAACACCATAAATCTCATCAAGGACAAAAACTTACATCACAAATTCTCATTTATATAACATCAAAAATCACAAAACCCCGACAAGCCCACATTAAAGATCACGTTTTTTCACCAATTTACTTCATACATTATCAATTTAACATTAAAAATTATAAAGTCACAACAAACGCACATGAAAAATCATATATTTCATATATCTTTTGCGCCCATCTCTTCTTAAATACACCAATAATATACTATGGTCATTGATTGGAAAGTAAGGAAAATACAACATTATTTGAAAATGGAAGAAAGTATGGTGACTCTCACAAATTGTAGCCATGGGAGCCACCATATCTAGAGTAATCTGGACCATTCATTTTCTACATCAATTAATCTCGTCCGTTAAAACTAATAAATTTAATAAATGATGTAGAATTAACAATAAAATAGAAATTTTTTTGGATGATTTTAAATATTGTAAAAAAACCTAAATGTCATTCATAGTTTTTGTATAAAAAAAATTGGACTATTTTAAAATTTATATGCAATTTTCAAAATTTGTTTTTAGGGAAAAAATATTTTTAAATATAAATTTTGACCAAAATAAATTTTATAAAACTGTAATTATTTTGATTTATTTTTTTGATTTTTTTTAGTTATAATAGACTAACAATAACAATTTTTTTGGATAATATAAACTAATTTTATAATATTACATTTCAATGACTAGGATGCGTAGATGGCAAAAGTAATGGTTTAGATCTTACTAACTTATGGTGGCTACATGGTTCCAATTTATGGGAGTCACCATACTTTCTTCCATTTAAAAATAGATGAGAATTTGATCCCTTCAAAAAAAAAATGAGAATTTGAAAATAGATGAGGATATCATATTGCATATGGTCATTGAGCAAATTGCACGATGAAAGCGAAAGTTGGTCAGATAGGGCGCAAATGAAACAAATACCCTGGCGGTGATGATAATCTTCTTTCACCACTTTCCCTATCCCCTGTTACTATCAAGGACATTCTCGTAATTCCCCTCACCCTTCTCGTCAACTAGCCTTCCCTCATATATTAACCCCACCACTCCCCCCTATATTCCCCCCCTCCCCCCTTTCCTCACACTCATCTCACAAAATCCAACCAACCAAACAAACACCTCCTTAGCCCTTTCCTTACCACCCTCTAGACAACGACTAACGTAACAAACCTATACCCAAATACAAAAAGTATAACCCAAATCCAAACTATGCCAGCAATCAACTCACCTAGATCCTCCGTATTACTCCACAGAATTAACTCCCACCTCTCCCCATCCCCGTCTCATGCACTGCTCCACAGCAAGCACGCTTCGATAACAAAACCCGACGAACCCGAAACAAACAACACCAACAATAATAATAATAATACAACCACTTCCAACGATCCTACACTCGACATCGAGGTATCAGACGAGGTAGCTCGGTACCACGACCACGTGGTGGGCCCCGACCAGTGCTGCTCAGCCGTCGTGCAACAAATCAACGCACCCATCACCACCGTATGGTCAGTCGTCCGTCGCTTCGAGGCCCCACAAGTGTACAAGCATTTCGTACGTAGCTGTGACGTCATTTCCGGCGACGGTGACGTGGGCACTTTACGTCGTGTGAGGGTTGTGTCGGGTTTACCAGCTGCTACTTCGACCGAAAGGCTCGAGATCCTAGACGATGATCGCCACGTCATTTCGTTCTCCGTCGTTGGTGGGGACCACCGATTGAGTAACTACAGGTCTGTGACGTCACTGCACCCCTCTGCTGACGGTGGGTCGATGACTGTTGTTGTTGAGAGCTATGTGGTGGACGTGCCTGGTGGGAATACGAAAGAAGAGACGTGTGTTTTTGTTGATACTATTGTTCGGTGTAATCTTCAGTCGCTTGCTCAGATCGCTGAGAACCTTGCTAGGAGAGAGAGTGAAGTCCATGCCCATGCTAATGCAAATGCTCCCGTCGTTGAATAGGTTTTTAAATTTAATTACCTTTTTTTTTTTTACTCCCGAGTAAATTACGATATTATTACTATGATTCATTTGTTACTTTTGGACTGTTAGAGTGTCTACTGTACGGCGTCGTTTAGGGTTCGTTCGTTGTTGAGGATCTCGAGGTGATGATAGGGGGCAGGACGGTTTGGGATACTTTTGTTAAATGTCTATCTTGTAGTGAAAAAAAAGGAAGAAAATGGATGTTGTTCGTAGGTGAATTTTAATTTTCATATTGTTGTATTTAAGGTATTTAACTATTTTTATTTATTTACCCTAGCTAGAGAGCCCTCTTTGTGATCTTGATCGTCAATGTTGTTATATATATTTGACTCGAAGTTACCTTGTGACATTATTGTTTTGCCCTAATGTAATGTATGTATCGATTTCATGTAAGTGGATAATTTTGAAATGTGATACAATCAATGATCATGCAAGTTGTTTAATTATTTTGCATAGCTATGATATTATGATATGACTCAGAATGTGTGGATGGAGAAACGAGAGAGGGGAGAGAGAGAGAGGAATGGGGGTCATTGAACAAGGGGGAGGATTTGGTGGGCAAGTTGCAATATTGTTTCGCAAATTGCACCGATCAATCGATCATGTAACCTTTTCCGTTTAATTTTTATTTTCAATGCAAGGAAAGTATGGGTTGGGTGTTGGAATACTGCTGTAACATGGCATCATATGGTCAGAGTCTCCTAGAGGTGTCAGAGATGGATCTGGTTAAACTTCAAAGCTAAAAAATGTCAGCTTTACCTAATTTTAATTTTATCGGTGAAATTCAGAAGTTGAACTTGTGAGTCTTGAACATTTTCTTATTGCATTATTGATTTGTTAGTACTCCGTAGTTCATTTCCAATAAGAAATAAAATGTACCTTAGCTTGACCAACATTTTCTTACGGAGTAATGTTCTCTACTTCAAGCAATATAATGTACACTAGGATTTACTTCCGTAAACTAGGTATCTGTTACCACTTACCACTACATTTTAGTTCAATTTGCCGATTTGTTTTAGGAGTATTTGGGAACAAAGCCGTAGTATCATTGTACAGTATATATGTGAAACGATACTAGAGCAGGAACAACTATTATTCTTTTCCTCATTGTGGGGAAAATGAAGTTGATTAGTTGAAGACAACGCGTTGAGTGCATGTGATGCAAATAAATGGCTTAGCGCACTGCAAGGGGGAAAATAATAAGCTCTCAAGTCTCCACTAGTAGTCTAGTTTTAATACTGGGAATTTTCCAGCTCAATTATCCAAGGACAACTTGTTTGTACATGTGCATTAGCTTTAGTTTATGATCAAGTTGCTTGTTTGCGAGTATGCATAATAGCAATTGGCAAGTAGACTATAGTATATTAAAGAATTCTTTTCAGTTTTGGGAATGCGATGAAAATAGAAGTCTCCTTTTTTCTACCTAACAATATATAGTGGTGATTAGCTTATCCAGAAATCTGTTTCACTTAAATTTTATATTTAATTGTTGACTTTATTATTGATAGTAAATGTTGGATCAAGTTGTGCTTTTCGTACTTAATCCTCGTACATGTGTTGGTTCGTCTTCTAGGAGTGTGTTCTAGTGTTTAACACACCACTTCATTTTGTTGACATTGTTCTGCCACAAATATTTTGCTAAAATTTCTTCCATATCTTTAGTTTTTAAATCAATTTGTTATTCAACTTGTGGAAGCAAATAGACCTTTATCCCTCAGATTCTGCATCCACTGATCTTCTTTCTTAGCAGAATCGTAGCTATGAAGTTCATTCTAGTTTATTTAGATCGAGGGAACAAGTTCTATTCCATGCTAATTGAGGCATAGATAGAAATAAATCCACTTTAATAATCTGAAAGCTAGAATTTGATGGAGCTTTTTATACTTTAATCATATGCAAAATCACGCAAGCAGAAACATTTTCAAATATTTCTTACAGGGAAGAATAATTCCTTTCCCCCCTTTTGACTTCGCATCGAATTTTCCAGTTTGGGCGGCAAGCATGCCCGCAATATAGCAGAATGAGAACTAGGCAAATGTATATGAATCGACCCTTCTACTATTTACCTATTTATATTATCTTATAAAGTTATAATCGTCCATCCTTTGTTGAATAAATTAAACCAAGTGAAACGGATCGATATTGCCCAATGACCACTTTAAAAATACAAATAACGTGAAAGGTGGTAAGTGGGAACAAGCTAAGGAAAGATAGAGAAGAGTATAGACGAGCGAATATCAGTCCACAACAGCTTTGCTTGATCGTGCAACTTGCAATTTTTTAAACAAATACTCCGTAATAAGCTAACGTTCATACTTCTGTCACCTTGGCTCATCTGATTTATCGTCATACGATACATTACATTATCAATTGGGCAGTACGTTGTCGAATGTCGATGTTGTTGTTTGTTGGACTAGACTAGAACAATTCAAAAATCAAATCAACCAAACAAATATGATCGACATGATATAATAATATATAACAGTCCAGTCCTATACTGTCAAACTAAATAATAATAAAAATTAAATAATACTAGTCCTGATGTGAGCATTGGTGCAACTTGCATGTAGGTAGTTTGTTTTTTCTCTCTTATTGCTGTACCACTTTGATAAGGAAAGATTTTAAAATGTGCAACTTGCAGACTGGAATAGAAGTTAATTGAGATAGAATATGGAAAGAAATGCATGCAAGTGGGGGAAAGTGCAAGTGCAAGTTGATAGAATGGGGACGGCTTTTAATGATATTGTGTGGGTATTTGAGTTGGCCCAGCTTCCCCTCTGGTTTCTGCCCTTCTTCACGCTACGGACTCCTCTCTCTCTCCTTTTCTTTCTTTCTCTTTCCCGCTACCTTAAGCTATGACTTTCTGTTTCTTTTCTCCCGTTTTTAATGTTTTCTTATCAGATTTTTGACTGCGCTTGTTGGGATTTTGTTGTGCAGTCAATTCTTCTGGGTCGGTGATAGTTATGTTTTCTTTCTCCCCTTTCTGCACCAAACACTGTCCAAAGCCCTAGTTTATTGTTCACTCTTTCAGTACGGAGTATTTTAAGAACTTCATACGAGGATGTAGTTAATTGTGTTAATCCGATTCATACAAGAAAGAGATTAAGTATTAATGACAGTTCGAGTAGTTCTTGATAACCCCTAACTTGGAAAAACAATAATAATCCCTCGTAAAACAATAATGTCCCCTCTCACTCAGTTCATATATGAAACGAGTACACACAAATTTTTCTCTTACCTAATGTTTTAATATTTTTGAAGAAACTATCTATAAAAAAGCACTTGTAAATAAACTACTAACTACTCATCCTTTCATTTCTTTTGTTGTTCTACCTTGAGGGGAGATTTAGTGGAAAACGAGGGAGAGAGTAAGAGAAATAGTTTAATTAGGTGAAAAAAAAGGGTAAAATAGTAAATCAAATATGCCTATTAAAGAAAATGGAACAACAACAAAAATATCATTACTTCTTAGGTACACACGCACGGCGTACGTTTACACCGGGTGTTTTTTGTATGGCATTACATCATAAATGATTAGTCATGTTTTTATCTTCATTAGTCAGTACCTTTATTTTTTATTATAAATTAACCCAATGCAAGTTTACACCAGGTAAAGACTTGTTGAAATTGAATATAGTGAACAACAAAAAGAAATAAAGGGCATCTAAAATTTGATACCTTTTTTTTATACTTATTTTTTGTTTTTAAATCATTTTGAAGAGTAATTTATACTTTATTTTAATGATAAGGAAAAGTTGGAAGGAGCAAGAGAAAAATAAAGGGGTTTTTGCCCCCAATAATCCCTACTTGGGGCCATTATTCGAGAATAATCCCTACTTCGGAAATTGCCCCCAATAATCCTTACTTGGACCCTTGTATCCCGCAGCAGTCCGACGACTAACGGTGTTAAATTTTCCGTTTGTACCGTTGAAGAGTTTCCAATACATACTATATTGTACCCTTATTTCTTGATTTTTTTAAAAAAAACTTTTCAAAGACATCCATCCACTCAATCCCTTAATTAATTACACAAGTATTCCTTTATAATTTTGGTTGTTATCTTGAATCCCGTACTATCGGTATTATCAAAAAATTAATAATCATTTTTCTAAAAATATTATAATTTTATAGTTTTTTTATCACAAAAAGGCTTTACACCTTATATTTAATACTTTTGACAATTAGTACG
>ONZK01000726.1:79668-99255 GCA_900322385.1 Pharnaceum exiguum
GAAAACTTAACACCGTTAGTCGTCGGACTGTTGTTGGGACACAAGGGTCCAAGTAGGGATTATTGGGGGCAATTTTCGAAGTAGGGATTATTCCCGCATAATGGCCCCAAGTAGGGATTATTGGGGGCAAAAACGCCAAAAATAAAATATAATGAAGAATTCTCAATAGATCATAGACTGTGTTGTAGGGGTAGGGGTAGGGGTAGGGGTAGGGGTAGGGGTGGGGGTGGGTTGCCGATAATTTGAATGGTGAAGTTCACAAGGTTTGTGAGAAACCGAACAATGTAAAAAAAGAAAAGGGAAAAATCTTCGTCATACCATTACATAATGTACAAAGTGAGTCTATTATAAAACACTTGCCAAGGAAGTATATGTAATTTAAGAGGATACAAAAATTACAATATGGCTTGCTAGATAGTAAAAGTCGAAAGCCTCAACCATGCAAGTCTATAAAAAAAAAAGCAAAGGTAACCAGCCAAACCCGGTTAACCGGGTTGTTGGGTTTTTGGAGAGTCGACCGGGTTACTCCGAGTTGACCCGGGTAAACCGACCAGGCCGATCTGATTTTTTAAAGTATATTAAGAAAGTGGTAAAACGTGATAGAAATGTCACACATCCATAAAGATAGAACTAATAATAAAGAAAAATGAAGAGAGAGGATAAACATGTCTTCATACGATTAAGGGCAAGTTTATCCCTACAACTTTAGTGAGTTAAAAGGGAGTTGCAATCTAAGTTGTAGTGATAATCTTGTTGAACTTTTGCAAAGATGTAAGGTGAGGTATTCATATGAATACCTCTCTTTGCAACTCTTACTTTTAATGCATGTGTTTTATACCCAAATTTTATACTCATATAAATTTAAAAACAAACAAAATGTTTGGAAAGTTGTAACAAAGTTATAGGAATAATGTAGGAGTGAAAATAGAGTTGCAAGTAGGGTATAAGATGATGTGGCTTGTATAGAAATCTGTGAATAACTGCAAGAGAGTTGTAGGGATAAACTTGCCCTAAGATTGCCAAAATAGAATTTCTGAAGAAACTATTGGATGGACCAAATTGAAAATTGGGATGGAGATTTTGTGACGGAGTGAGCAATTTTTTACAAAACTGAACATAGAAATTGGAATACGCCTGCACAAAATAAATAAATTGAGTGAAGTTACTGTAGAACTAATAGTCTAGGCTACACCATGTGCATGGGTACATCTGTGGTGGCACTTTCTTTTTAAAAAGAAAAAAAATGAGTTGCTAAAAGTCAGACGGTAGTTCGGAGATATTAGTCGTATAAAAGATTTCACTAGTCACATACCTACTAGTCATTTGTCATATAAAAATACATACTAGTCATTAGTCATATAAAAATACCTATTAGTCATCCATGTTATTTTTTTTTTTAAAATGACGAAGTGGCACACTGTATACCGGGTGCCCGGAAGTCTTGCTGACTGTAGAATAGGGCCTTATTATTTCTTTCTGAATGCCCTACGGACCTTCATATACGGGGTCTGGAGTCTGGACTATGGATACCGTGCAGAAGCTACTTAGCTCGTAATGGCCGTACGCTTCTTATATTCATGGGCCATAGCCCAACAGAATGCGCAGATCAATCCAACAAATTAATTTGAGAAACTAGATCAAGATGCGTATTCCTCAATCGACCAAAAATTGATATCCAAACACAAATGTTGGAGCAATGTTAGAGCTCTACCATTGCTCCAAATGTTGATCCAATTTGATATCAAATGAATAATAAAGCCATGCATGTCTTTACAGTACAAAGAACAAACTGGAAGTTGAGAGCAGCAAACTTTTGCTGTTGCTTTCCGTAAGGTGCTACTCTACCCTGCTCCATTACACTTGCTCCTCCTACTCCATACACCAAAAACCAACTCTGGATTTTCAACTAAAAAGCAAATTATAACAATAACCTCTCACCAACCATTCTTTAAAGATTAATAAAACAAACCTTAAACTACATATAGAAAGCAACCATACATAAGGCGTTTAACAACAACAGAATTGCGCTAGAAAGAGTAACTATCGAGCTAGATAGGGAGAACAAAAGTTATGGCTAAGCCATCCCAAATTCTAAGCCACAACACCTCTATTTTTTCTTCATGGGGAATTAGGAACAGCTTTCAATTTCTCACTATTATTCTCATTGCCCTACTTGTTTCTGTCCTTTATTTTTCTAGAGATAGCACATCAGCTTCGATATCACCATCACCACCACCTGAGAAGGTTGAGGACGTGTCAACCATTGTTAGTGATGCTGATCAGGATATACAAATGATCATGCCAAGGTGTGATTTGTTCTCGGGTAAATGGGTGTTTGATAATGAGACCTATCCATTGTACAAAGAGAGTGAATGCACTTTCATGTCTGATCAGCTTGCTTGTGAAAAGTTTGGCCGTAAAGACTTGAGCTATCAGTATTGGAGGTGGCAGCCTCATCATTGTGACCTCCCTAGGTCAGTCACAATCTCTCTTTTCCCCTAATACAAGATTTTCATCCTGTTATTTTATATTTAATAATTGGCGCACATAACTATTTTTGTGACACTACATGGTGACTTGATAAGTTTCACAGTACATTATTAGATACTCGTATTGAAAATGTGAAGTTTCCATGGGGTTTAGGGGAGAATCACATACCATTTGCTAGGAGTGTGACACAGTTGTTGGGAATTAAGGCCGTTTCTTTTTAATTTCTAGGGTATTATTGAGAGTGCTAGAGTGACGCTCTGAGTCATAAACCCGTTATTAGCACTCTCTCGAGCCTATCATTTTTAGCCTAACATAGTGATATAACCTTGTTATGTAACGCTGTAACTTACAATTGTAGATTGCCCTATCATTCTGCTACGGAGATTGATGATGTTTATAAGAAACAATAAGGGGGTCGGGATAGCCGTTACTTTTAATAAGAACATGATACTAAGCTTAGACAGATCGATATTAGTTACTTGCTTAGACGCCTCCTATAAATAGATTATAAGTGAAGTTTCGTGGTGCTGAACTAGTGATCGAGGAACATCGACGTGATGAATTTGATGATTTTGATCCCATCCATACTTTGAGTGACCATACACTGAGCCTCTTTGCGAGTATTGCGACAAAATTGATGTTTCAACCTATCTTTTTGACGTTATACAACTAAACATTCGAAATACTGAATCTGTTAATCAGGACAAAAAAAGTTGGAATTAATAATGTCCATTCAATGATTGAGATATTCGGATATATGGTATCACTTATTCACCTGAAAGTCAGCCTTATTTTGAGATGAGTAGCACTTTTCCGTGTGAGTTGAGATTATGACGAAGGAATTTTGCATGACAGTCCACCTAATAACTGCTCTTTTTTGGACTCAGCTATATACAACTACTTTTGTTCATGTAGAAATAGTTACTGGACTTCCAAAATGATACTCGTAAAACTAACAGAAAATTGAAAGTTGTTGTGGACATAATTGGTAATATGGGTGTTTAAGCTTTTGTGGGATGGTTTGTTGTGTATGTTAAAAAAGGTTCAATGCTACAGCACTACTGGAGCGGCTGAGGAACAAGAGGCTTATGTTTGTTGGAGATTCGTTGAATAGAGGCCAATGGGTCTCGATGATTTGTTTGGTGGAAAAAGCTGTTTCTCCTGCCCTCAAATCAGTGCAAACTAATGGTTCTTTGTCTACCTTCAAAGCCATTGTAAGCCACCACCACACTTCGTTTAGTACCTAGTCGTAATTTGTCAATTACTTATTCATTTGTACACATAGCATATGTATCATGTGTGAACTGAACAATTATGATCAGATAATCCTCCAACAACACAACTACCAAAAGAAAAATATATGAAGTGGGATCAGACGATCAGTTATGATAATTGTGAGGATGATTTAGTTGTATTTTCGGGTGCTCATGTATAAATCAATGATCATATGCACCAAATGCGCACTGAAGCTTTTATGTAAGAAAGTAGACTTGCATATCCAATCAAGCTCCAAACTCAACATATCAACAAAAAACGTCTGATCACTAAATTTCAAATCTCTAAGTACTTGTTAAGCAAAAGTTCTACCCCTATTTGTTTAATTTTTCGAATTTGACTCATCATGAACGTCTTTAATGTAAAATGTTTTGAAATTGAAGGAGTACAACGCGTCCATAGAGTTTTATTGGGCTCCTTTACTAGTTGAGTCCAACTCAGATGATCCAGTAACACACCGGCTGCCAGAGAGAATTGTTAGAACTCAGGGCATTGAGAAGCATGCAGTACATTGGACCGATGCTGATTATCTCGTATTCGATTCTTATTTGTGGTGGAGAAGGCCAACCATGAAAGTCTTGTAAGTACCACCTCATTGCTACGACGCGAGCTTACGAGTGTTATGTTATATTTAGCCATTTTAGGCGAGCTAATTCATTTCTACATAATTCACTAACTTAACTTCAATTGGATAGGTGGGGAGCTTTTGAGAGCCCAGATGGTATTTACAAAGAGATCGAGATGCTTAAGGGTTACGAAATGGCGCTGAGGACATGGTCCGATTGGCTGGAAATTCACGTCAATCATACCAAAACGCAAGTTTTTTGGATGAGCATGTCTCCAACTCATGAGAGGTACTGTACACCTTACATTAACTTATTGCAAGACGTAAGGAGAAAAAGTAGAATATATTACCACGCACTTTGCTAAATATAATATTTGATGACATAAGTATACAAACATGTCCCTTTTTTTCTTCTCCAGGAGTGAAGAGTGGGGAGGAGAAGAAGGCCTAAATTGTTACAATGAAACACAACCAATCTTCAAGCAAGATTACTGGGGAAGTGGATCCGACCCAAATATGATGAAGCTAGTGGAAAATGAAATAGACAAGTTAACAACTAAAGGGTTGAACATCAATTTGCTCAATATAACACAATTATCAGAGTATAGAAAAGAGGCACATCCATCAGTGAACAGAAAGCAATGGGAACCTATCACACAAGAGCAACAAGCAAACCCAAGTAGATATGCTGATTGCTTCCATTGGTGCCTCCCCGGTGTTCCTGATACTTGGAATGAAATACTCTATGCCTATATTTTTAATTACTTGTGACATATGTAGCACTACTCCAATCATTTAATTAAAAGGGCGGGTGACACAAGTCTTCTCTCTATATATTATTTGTGTTCATAAAAGGCACGAAGTATCAGTATAATCCCGCGATGGTTTTAAGTTTTAACTCGATCAGAAGCTAGGACTAATTGGCAAACGATCTCGACTCTGGTTGAAGCTAAGCAAGTCTTTTAGCTAGAGTCGTAATACTATATTTCCTACCGAGCTTAAGCCAAGCTTAATTTGATGAGGTAGAATTTTGAGCATCTGTTCTTTCCAACTGAACTTAACTAAATCGAACTTTTTGCTTCTTTGTTTTGAGTTTTGACACATAGTTACTGATTAAAATGCTAATAATATGTGCTTTTAAACTATTTATTTTTTGATTACCCGCCTAGTTCACCGGAGTTTAACTCCAACGTGACTTTATCTGGGCCCAACCCGGGTCGCACACCTAATTATGGTGGTGGCGGACAAGTCTAATAACATCCAAAGAATTGCAAATAGATGTCGGATTACAACTTCTTAATTGAACTTAACCGATTTTTATAAAAAATTGTAGATAACGCGCCCTTAAGTCGCTCCACTTAGCTCACTCCCTTCATTTTATAATTCTAACACTAGAAAAAGATTTAGAGGGGCAATGTCCATCAATAAATGCTTGCACAAAAACTAAGGGTGCACCTCGTCAGAGATGCTCGTGGGTTAATTAGTTCTGACAGAACCATCCAAAGCGGCCGGTAGAGTCTGGAGCTAAAATTAATCAAGTATTTCATCACGTTGATCTTTCTCGATATCTTCGTTAACTTCTTACGGAGTAAGGACTACTACACTACTACTATTAGACTATTAGTGTGTGAATTAAGTAGCCTTGACTGTTTTATTTTTTCTTTCAACAAAATAACATAAACCACGATAGATTTTCAATCATCTTTCTCTACTTGAGCGGTATTTTCTCCCTTGATCCCTTCTACTATTCTACTCGTTCTACAGTACACCTTTTCTTTCATTCTCTTTTGCTGTGAAACCGTTGGCAACTATCCCAATTTCTTTTGGATACGATTATACGAAGGGGTTGTAATATGTAACCATGACTTTTCACTCAGCTTTCAACTAAGTTTCGCTTGGTTTATGGGCATCCCATCCCACTATTCGGACAAATTTATAAGTGGGTTTTGATTTAGTTTAAAAGACTTCATGACTTCCAATAATTAGTGACCAATAACAAGAATTCATTTCAACGAGTTAAGTTCATTGTAATGTACTGTAGTTCAATCCAAACTAGCTATTTAGGTAGTTGTAGCTGTAACTAGAGGTGAAGCCGAAGCAGAGCTGTGTAGGTACTTATAGCTGAAGATTAATTAATAATCAAAATATAGTTTTTGGATGAGTACTGGTAGGAAGCTTATAATTTTGAAATGACAAGAAGTGATATATTTATTAGTAAAAGAATTAAAATTTAAAAAGGTGATGGTTGTTAATATTGTATTTATAGGAAGGGTTAAAATGGAATGCAAAAGATTATTAATAGAAGATTATCTGATCTGATAAGTTTCCTAATACAACTTACGAGATAAATTAGCTTATTTGATAATTTATTTTCATAAGTTTATAAAACGAACATAATTTATTTACAAAAGATGACTTTATCTTATAAATTAAGTTTAAAATTATTAAATAAACTAACGATAAACTGTGAAACGAACATGACCGCAATGTAAAGATGATAAAATGGTTCTTTTTATATTTAATTGGTGCTATTTTAACATTTTTACACATCAGCATTTCAATTAAAATTGATTAAAAATATCTCGCATCACAAAACTACAAATGATTAACGTAACATAATACTCCGTAGTGGGGCACACAAATTCGAATAGTCCATCCTCAAGACACAGTATTTTCCATTAGGATATACGGAGTAGCATTTTGTTTTCCAAAGTATATAAAATATATACTAATAAGCGTATCTCTTGCTCCCTTGATTGGTTTCCATCTTGGTTAGCACAACAATGGTGCAAGCTTGGACGAGGAACAAAAGAAAGTCTCACCTCTCTTTAATTCCTCAAATCTTCGCTGTTTTGGTCACCATTACAATCCTCTACAGCCTGCATAGAACTCTGCGCTTTCATGAAGCTCTATGGTATGCGCGGAAAGGTAATTAGTCCAATTTGTGAACTAGCTAGTTGTAATAAACTTGTCTTGTGTCTTCAACTTCATATGTCTTTCCTGATACGATATGTTTCATATTAACTGAATGTTGCTGTGGTGTGGTACGTGTTACAGATGTGTTGGACAGATTTACTACGTGTAATTCCTACGTCAAGTATGGTGGCCGCACGATAGGATGGGGAGAGGGTTCATATACACCATCGGTAAAGGAGGATGAGGAATGTGATGTGTTTTCTGGTAGATGGGTGTTTGATAATGTATCATACCCTCTTTACGATGGAACTCAGTGTCCATACATGTTTGAAGAGTTTGCTTGCCAAACATATAATAGATCAGATACGGATTATTTGCACTGGAGGTGGCAGCCAAATGACTGCAGCTTGAAGAGGTTCGTTTCCTAATGAAACTTTGTTATAACTTTTTTTTTTGTAAAACAAATTTTTGTACTCTAATTGTAATTTCTCACTGGTTTTGTACATTCCCGTTTCAGTCAGTAAAGATTGATAGATTGTTGTTATTTGTTGATTTGTTGTTGCTTGTTTCATCAGTGAAGTTGAAGTCATGAAGAAACTTAATTATATTTTTGTTGAGCATCCTAGTTTTAAGTAGCTAGTTTTGCTGTTTGCTGTGCAAGTGTGTAGACCTCCACATTCTTCATTGCCACTTGCTTAATTCTTGGCGCGGTTTAGTTCATAAAAGTGCGTTATAATTAAAACGGTTTGTCTACTTTCATGGTCAGTTGGTCACACACATGACTGACATGAGGGTCAAAATCACAAAATGTCAAATGTACTTTGTCAAAGATTCAAAGCGACAACAAAAAAGAAATTTGAAAAGTTTAAGCTATAAGGTACTTTGCTCATTTGCTCTTGATGTTAATGAAGTCATTTAAAGCCATGGTTAAATCACTCAAGCCAAAGAGTGTAGCTAAGTACAAATACCGACAGTAACCCCAGTCCCCAATTGCAGTGTTAATGCTATGTCTGTGATCGGGTAGCAGACTGCCAGGTCTTCATTATAATGGCCACTTAGCTTGCTCGGCCCCTATTTACAAAATTATTACAAGTTACAACTCGTTTGTTTAATAAGGACAAGAAGAACTGAGATGGTTACAAAAGTACATGGGCCATTGGGCCAATGGTATGGGAACTGGTTATATATTCTTGTACATTAGTATGGCATACATCGATTGAAGTTTCTTTTTCTTTAATTTTCTAGAGGATGAGGGAGGATACATGATTGTTTTTTAGGCCTTTTATTTTGAGGAAATGATGTTGAATTGTTGATGTTGGTGAATGGTGATGGACTGATGGTGAAGATTTGGTGTATACAGATGGGATGCGACCGAAATATGGGAGAAGCTGAGAGGAAAAAGACTAATGTATGTAGGGGATTCACTCAATAGAAACCAATGGTTATCTATGGTCTGTTTGTTACAATCAGTTATTCCAGATGATAAGAAGTCTATCACTCCATATCATGAGCATCTCATCACTTTCACAGCAGAGGTAATGCCTCGCTTTCCGGAATCCATTCAATGAAATTTTCGCTCCTAGGCAATTTATGTATGCTATCAACGTTGTTTCGGTTATGAAATATCTGAAAACACTAGTGCTGTCAGAAAAGATTGCAGAGTTTCCTCCTGTTTGATAATAGTGACTCTCAATTGTGTAGGAATACAATGCTACGGTAGAGTTTCTATGGGCTCCGTTACTTGTTGATTCAAACTCCGACGACCCTCAAAATCATAGATTAAATGATAGGATCATTCGTCCAGATTCTGCTTCACGACATGCTTCGGTATGGGAGAAGGCTGACATACTTGTGTTCAATTCATACTTATGGTGGCGACATAAACCAGTCAAGCTCATGTAAGTATATATTCATGTCCTCATTTCTGAGAAACAATAATGTTAAGTATAAAGCAGTCATTTATGTATCCTCCATATAGTACTCTTAGTCGATATTTACATCTTTTTCCCCCAATGTTTCAGGTGGAAAAATGTGACAAATGGAGTGTGTGAAGACACTGATAATCTACAGGCCATGGAATTGGTCTTGAAAACTTGGGCGCAGTGGGTAGATAACAATGTAGATCCCCAGAAGCAGCGCGTTTTTTTCGTTACAATGTCTCCAACACATTTATGGTGAGTGTTTTTATCGTTAGCAATAGAGATAGACAAGCACATTTGCTAATTGAATCTCTTAGACATCAGAACTACGTTACTCAAATATTTGAAATTCAAAGATCAACTTAGCTTGAGCTAGGCCTATAAGATCATTCTGTGTTAGCAATGTTCCCAACAAGTTGTTACCAGAGTTATTTGTCAGTTATAGTATACAGTTTTTGTTTTTACAACTTTCCTTCAAGTTCCAAATTTTTCCTAATGATTTTCATTGTGTAAGAATAACAAGTTAATCCAACTGATTCAGGGGTAGAGAGTGGAATCCGGGAAGTGAAGGAAACTGCTACGGTGAGAGCAGTCCAATCATCGATCCAACATACTGGGGAAGTGGTTCAGACTTGCCAACTATGAGTTTGCTACATGATGTCCTTGGCCGGCTAGGCTCTAAGGTGACAGTTCTCAACATCACTCAGCTGTCCGAGTACCGAAAGGATGGGCATCCCTCCATTTACAGGAAGTTTTGGGATGATTTTACACCTGAAAAGTTGTCCAAACCAGAGTCCTACTCTGACTGTATACACTGGTGCTTGCCTGGTGTGCCAGATGTATGGAATCAGTTACTCTTCAATTTTCTGTAGAAACTGAATTACTAGACAGTGTAACTGAAGAAAAAGCAAAGATAATATACAAACTACAGAAACAACATTCTTGTAACAATCTTGCCAATGGCATTGATTTTGATACAACTCCTGAAGAGCTGCGCTATATATTGTGGTTTGCATCTGCTTAGCTTCTATCTGGTACCTAACATCAGCAGCAGCAACAGCAACAACAAAAACAACAAAGCTAAATTATTCTAGCACATACTCAGTCTCATATATTGGTTTTTTTTTACCAACTTGAACAATGAACATGCATGATAGAGTATGTATTATGCTAATATGCATAATTTTTCTTTTGAGCAGGGGCGAAATTAGTAGGGGGGCTGGCAAGGGCCAGGCCCCTGCGGCCCACCCGCCCTAACTCTGTTTTTTTTAATATGGCCTCTGCTGTTTTACAGGTCCTATATAATTAATGTGCCTCGATCACTATTGATGTCACCTTGGCTCAGTGGTCGCGGGTTCGACTTCCGCGCCTACAAATTTTTCTTTCTTTTTATTTTTGCTGCTTTTCCTTTCTTTTTCTTGTTTTGTCGCTGCTCTATTACTTGCTAACAGCCACCAACTGTTACTGCTCCTCAGTGCCTCTCATTGCATATTACTCCCAAATTCCCAATTACTTCCCCTTTCTACATATATAATTTAGGATTGAATTAAAAATTCAACTATATCAATTTACGTACGTTTCCACAATTTTTCCAAATTCCAACTTTATATATTTTGAGTTAGTCCATTGCAACAAAAATATGTGATTCTATAATTTTGTAATTAGGTGGTGAATTTATTTATGAATTGTGATTTTATGACACTAGACTATTTGCAATTGTGAAGTTAATTCTAGATTTTCTAACCTAAGGACACCGATGGAGCAAAGAGGCTTTGGTGTCCAAAACGGTGTACCAATTTCATGTACCACTCCAATATGTTGCTCGAAATATTAGTTTAGGCTCGATGATTTGCTTTGATGAAAGATCGTAGAGTACGATTTATTTATAATTAATCACATTATTATTTAAGTAAGTGTTTTAAAATTTTCTTGATATATTTTGTATTTGTACATTGGCCCTCTTAGATCTGAAATCCTGCTTTCGCCCCTGCTTTTGAGTATGCATAATATTTAAAGATTATCAGCATTGACTCACATTGGGCAATTGTCATAATCTATGATTCTAGCACGTGAGATGGCATAGTCGAACACTGTGCTGAACTGTTCGCCAATCTGGTCAACTATCAGCTTCTTAATTACAGTTATTGTTATTATGACTCAGTGTTCTTAATGCCTACTGCGAGATTCATAATCTTTGGTGCAGCTACAACACAAACCGGGTTTCGGAGCTGTAAGTATCTACTGACTACTTTATGGTCAACAATTAGCGTGCAGTGGATACCAATTCAAGACTGTGTTTTCTTCATACATAAAATACCGTAAGAGGCTGAATTGAAACTAAATGAAGAATACTAAATTGAACCCTTCAAAAAAAAAAAAATACTAAATTGAACTTATAAAAAATAAAAGTAAATAAAATTACGATTAAAACTTGATTAAAAATTAACTGAAAAATAATATTCTGTATTATACTGAACTGAAAAAGAACTAAATACAAAGCATTCGCTTACTCAAAAAGATCCCTTTTTTCTTTGATAGCTTTACTTTTTTGATAGTTTGGATTAAGGTCACATACATGAACCTATTATGAAAGTGTTTGTTAAAGGTAATCTTCATTTCTTTCCTTAAAAAAATTCCAATTTGTAAATTTTAACAAATAAAATTAAATAAAAAGGCACTTTGCCAACCACTTCCTTTTTTTCCTTCCTCTGGTAGTCTGTTCTTTTTTTTTTTGGCAAAAGACTGGTAGTCTGTTCAGCCTTACTGCCTTTGCCACTTCTTTCAAAACATTCTTTGATTATATTTCAAAGCTCTCAACTACTCACCTTTACCAATTTTCTTTGGCTATCTTACCATTAATGAAAATCAATACTCTCAAGTCTCAATTGGTCTGCTTAGCCAACCTCCCAACAAAAAAAGGTCTTACAGTCATATAGCCACTGCCACACTACTGCCACTGTCTCAACAGCCCAGTGCATGCCCATATAATCAAACTTTAACATTTTCATTTTATTTTTTAATGGATGCCCTCGGATCATATATAGATTCAACCCGGGTGGCATACCTGTCTGAGTTGGTGAGTCTCAAAATGAGAGTCTCTGGCAAACGCTAATGCTCGAATTCAAATCTGCGCTTAAGCGGTATAGAGATGTTTACTATTCCAACCAACGCCATATTAGTTTTAACATTTTCATTTAACTAATATACAATAGTATTAATTTAATTAAATTACTACAGAGTCAGACCCCTTTCTATGGTCCTTCCAAAACAACTCAAAAGTCCAACCACAGTCACACTCTGTCTCCAAAACCTTCAACAGCACAGAAACTTCAGACAAAATCCCCCTCTATTACTCTCTCTCTCCTTTCACTTCCAATTTTCCCTCTAAAAAAAACACAATGGTGCAAGGATGGAAATGGAGCAGAAGAAAGCACCATTTCCCACTTTTCACCCTTATTATAATGATATTTATCACTGTCACATTCCTCTACAATGAGCTTAAAATCCAACATATTCATCACCACCACCCAGATCATCCCTATCATCACCATACCCTCAATTTTTCTCCTGGTAAGTCACTCTCTTTTCAACTTATTTCAGCATATTCTTTGTGAAAATTCATTTGGGTATCTTAAAGTTTTCATCTTTTTGTGTTGGGTATGTTGTAAATTCTCTTGGTATACTTGTTTTACTGTTATTTTATTGTTTTTCTATTTTTCTCTGTTGGTTTTGGTTGGTTGTTTAGTTTTTCTGCAGTTTCTTGTTTAAATTTCATTTGGGTATCTTAAAGTTTGCATCTTTTTATGTGTTTGCTGTTTTTCCTTTTCTTTGCTGCTTTTTTCTTATGTGTTTGGTTGGTTGTTCATTTTTGTTTTATTTTGAGTTTATGTATTTTAGTTGGATATATTAAGGTTTGCATCTTTATGTGTTGGGTTAGTTGAATTTGCTCTGATAGTGTTCTTTTTTTGTTTGTTTTTTAAAATATTTGGTGGGTTGTGATCAGTTGTGTTGGACAGATTCACTACATGCAACTCCACAGTAAAGTACAGTGGAAGGGAATTTGATTGGACTAGAAGACACCATATGCCAATGCAAGTGGATGATGAAAAGGATGAGGATGAGGAAGAGTGTGATGTGTTTTCAGGAAAATGGGTTTATGATAATGTATCATATCCTTTGTACAATGAGTCACATTGTCCATACATGTCTGATCAGTTAGCTTGCCATAAGCACGGGAGATCTGATTTGGATTATCAGTATTGGAGGTGGCAGCCTAATGATTGCAATTTAAAGAGGTAAAGTTTTTTTTTTTTTGAATTCTTTGTTATTTTTTACTCCTTTCCAAATTATTATCCTGCAACTGTCCGAAATCGGCCTTTATGACCCGGTCTGTGGTCAATTGTGCTAGTAATGTAACATTATGGTTATTATGTAAAATTACAAGGTGCTGAATGAATATGTCTACATGTGAGATTGTGAGCACAATGTGTGATTGAATGAGTTAGACTTGTAGGTGAAAGATATTATACTTTGGCCTCAGAAATTTTATCAGCAATTTGGTGAGGGTGGCTTTTTGAGATAAATGAGTGATTACTGATTCTTGTTGCTGTCGGTGGTGACTTGGTGTTGATAGGTGGAATGTGACTGAAATGTGGGAGAAGCTGAGAGGAAAGAGGCTGATGTTTGTGGGAGACTCTCTGAATAGGGGGCAGTGGATTTCCATGGTGTGTTTGTTGCAGTCAGTAATCCCAGCTGACAAGAGGTCTATGTCACCAAATGCTCATCTCACGATTTTCCGAGCGGAGGTAATGCCACCCTGCTCTTAGCTCCCTCTATGAAATCCTCTCACTGTTTAACGCGTTTCAGTTCTAGCAAGTTTCTTTTAGTTTGTTAGATTTGAGACTAAACTTATAATTTCCGCTGCCTTCTTTGTGCAGGAATACAATGCTTCTGTTGAATTTATGTGGGCGCCGTTACTTGTTGATTCAAATTCTGATGACCCTGTAAATCATAGAACAAGTGATCGGATAATGCGTCCTGACTCTGCTTTAAGACATCTTTCCAAATGGCAACATGCTGATATACTTGTGTTCAATACGTACTTATGGTGGAGACAAGGACCTGTTAAGCTTTTGTGAGTATGGACATTCCCCTCCTTTAAAATAATATCATGCTTGAACTTGTGGATGCCTGACTCTGGCGTTTGTTTAAATCTCAGGTGGAGTAGTGAAGAAAATGGAGTTTGTGAAGAAAGGGATGGTCTAGAAGCCATGGAAATGGCCATGAATACCTGGGCAAAGTGGGTTGACTCTGTTAATCCTCTAGAGAAGCGGGTATTTTTTGTTACGATGTCGCCCACTCATCTTTGGTGAGTGCCTAACCATTTGACTCCCAAGTTTGCAACCTGACATAAAACTGTTAAAGACTTAAAGCACTTCTTCTTGCTTTTGGCATACACTGAAAAATTGTTTATCTGTTAGTTGTTGCTATTCTACATGGAAAATGCCAATCTGCTCATTGTGCTAGACGTGTAAGACTGCCCAACTTTTGTTGTTGTTGGCTAAAGCCATTTCTCCGTTTCCCTGAACTGTTTCATTCCATCCTGTGAAATTGTGGCATCTTAGGGTATGCAAAGTAGATTCTGGTGCTTCCTAATCCATATACTAACAGGCTGTGATGACTTTGCACTGATTTAGTTTAAAGGTTAAGGGGAAGAATGCTAACAGTGTGCTCTGTGCAATACTCTAGTCACTCACTAATCTGGTTCTGAATTCTTTTGTGGAATTGTATGTTTTCATCGGGTTCTGGCTGAACACTGTGCTGCTTGGAACCACCTCAGTATGAGAGGTTCCAGTGATCATTGTATCTAACCAAATTTCTGTTAGCAATTGTGCATAGGACGTTAAACTTTCTATGGCATGGAAGATCTTTTTTTTTTATAAAAAGAACACACATTGTTCGAGCACCATAGAAAAGTCGTTGACAATTCCATAGCACAGACCAACTTCAGTTGCGTTCATCTCATGCTTGCAGGTGTTATCATTGAACCATGTTTTCTAGGCTGTCTAATGTACTCTTCTGGTTGCCTTTTCTGATTACTCATATCATGATTCCATAGCCATTGAAATAGTATCTTAGTGTTTTTATCTAAATTTAACATTTCTTTATAACTCTTTTCCCGTTATTTTGCCGTGAGGCGTGATGTAGATATCAGCAAACTTCTATACAGCACTAGTTTGTAGTTTCCTTTTTTTCTGTCTAAATGCGCTTTGTATATATTTGGGTATGTACAGTAGCGCGTATAGTTTTCTGCTGATGCTCTACAATGCCGTAACATTATGTTGGCCTGCATTCCGACTGCAACTGTTTCATTCCTGTGATCAATTAGGAAAACTAACATACCTTTCATGAATCAGTGATCCTGCGTTCCTGCTATATGGTTACTTTTTACTTCTGTTCTCTGTGCAACATCTTCGCTCATTTTTGGCCTAATTCCTAATTTTGCATTATACAATGTATAAAGAATTATTGCGTTGCTTGCATATTCTATTCGAAGCATACAAACTTGATCATTGCTTGTCTTGCTGCATGACCTATAACCTTCTTATCTTTACAAACACAGTCTTTATTTGTGGTGTTAAGAAAACTGAATGTACTTCAAATATGCTTTATGATCAGGAGCCGAGAGTGGAATCCAGAAAGTGAAGGAAGTGAAGGAAACTGCTATGGTGAAAACAGTCCAATTAACCTCGAGACATACTGGGGAAGTGGTTCTGATTTGCCAACAATGAGGATGGTAGAGGATGTGCTTCAGAGGCTAGGGTCTAAGGTTACAGTTCTCAACATCACTCAGCTCTCTGAGTATCGAAAGGATGGGCATCCTTCCATTTATCGCAAGTTCTGGGAAGCCCTGAGCCCTGAACAGCTGGCAAAACCCGAATCATACTCTGATTGTATACACTGGTGCTTGCCTGGGGTTCCTGATATCTGGAATCAGTTGCTCTTCCATTTTTTGTAAAACCAGGCACATTCTTGTACTCCACACATTCTTGTCAATATTAGCTAAGTTCCGTCAAGCTAAACGTCTTTTCCAGAATTATGATGATAAGAATTTTCGTGAAGCTATGGAAGTGTGGTAATACATGGACCAGGCACTGAAACCAGCTAGATTCACATCAAATTAGATAAAATTGGTAACTCGAAATCAACTTATTAGACTGGGCTTTCTAGCCCTTCCAAAATGCTGTCCTGATTTTAAAGTGATCTCTATTCAGAAGGTGTAACAACCCAGTCACATTCAGATAATGCTCATATGATCAGGTTACAGTAGTTTATCCAATGTGAAAGCTGAAAACTATGTAAGCACGAAAGAGGATTTCGCCTTTGCATTCTCACGATCTATAAACTTCATCGTAATTGATATTGCAAGAGTACAACACAAAGCGCATAGTGAACCTATTTGGGCTATTTCACTAGTGAACCTGTTAAGATACTATTAGCTAGGCTATTAGCCATTTGGCACGACCACCCTACAAATGAAAGAGGAAGGAAGGAAAGTAACTTCTGGTAAATCAGTAAATGTGGGAGTCTAACAAGCTGCTGATCTCTTTTCCAGTATTGTCTTCTGTTGCTATTCCCTCCCACTTTGTCCACAACTGTACATACTCTTGTATGTGATGCTTTGGTTTGTTACTTTGTTAACAGTCTGTACCTAAGCTTTTTCTTGATCATCCTAGCAAGCACTCTCCTAGTTGTAGCTAGGCAGTGAAAGAGAAAGAGTCAAGTCCAGCTCTTCTACAGGAGCTTCTTTGAGGCATCCACCAGTAACAGAAGGAAAACCACCTCCAACAGTCTAAATAGAGACAAACATGAACAAACATGAGATCAGATTAGCACTTTTCTTATTCTTTCGAAAGTCATACACTGCAAATAATTGCATTGAGAATTTGAAAAAACAAGTAACAAACTGAAGGATGAAATCCTAACCTTTCTACAGATGCTACCATCCTCCTCAACATGCCACCCTGCCTCAGCACACAATGCCTTCAAGAGATCATTGTTATCAGCATACCTAGGCAACTTGTAGTTTCCATGAGACCGGAGCCCAGCGAAGATTTTCCGAGTGATCTCCCGCCGCCTTCTTTCCCTCTCCTTGTTGTTATGACGCTCTCTTTCGGTCGGGCACCGCAAGGAGGTGACAATACCTTTCTTGGTTGACCTATTCACCACCCAAGGCCCTCTCGTTGCCCTAATGCATCCTTTGGGCTTGTTACTTTTCTTCTTCTCTTCCATGGACTTGGAAGTGTTTTCTGCTTTCCTATTTTCCTTCATATCTGGAACTACCAAGAAAACGAGTTGTGTCTCAGTTTGAAATGGCACATAAAGAGCCAAGATGGAGAAATATATAATGACACATATAAAGAGCAAAAAGAACACCCATGCCGATTAGGAGCAGAAATGCAAGCTTTCCTTCATCTACGTACAATATTCTGTGGCTTTGTCCTTTTGCTGTGGTATGTGAGATTGTTGCTTCCTCTTTTCTTTCTCGTTTAGCATTCGACGGTTGGATTAACTGCTGCGGAGGCTCATCTGAAGGTTAGAAATGAACCATACGGAAAGGGAATTAGGATAAGCTTTAGAATAAAATCACTAAGTACGAATGTGCAATTGAGAAGTTAAAAACCTGGAAAAGTAAGCATAGCAATTTCAGAGTTGCAGAGCATTGGAGACAGAAAGACAACAAAACAGCAGAGCATTTGGAGACAGAAAGACAACAAAAGAACATAGTATTGTACTCGTAGCTAGTAAAGTACTCCGTACATGACATGCAACTTAACAAAAGGAGCAGATTGCAGTTTGCATGGCGTTACCAACATAACCTGATAACGAGCAAAGGTCTTTTTCTCCTAATCATCAGATAGAGTTCTTTTCTGAACTTTCTGATTTGGCCCCGTAGGACTAAAGCTAGAAAAGATGTCTTTACCCCATATCAGAAATTCAGAATGCTAACTGTACAATTGTACAAAGTGTACTGAAAAGTCATTCCTTTTTCATTCTTTTTTTAGGGGGACAGGGGAGGTGTGTGTGATGGTGTTATTAACAATCTTATTTGAATTAAAAAATGTATTAAGATCTCAATGATCTGCAACCGAACCAATCATTATACTGTCAAATTCAACACACAATGAAAATTCTTAATAGATACTGAAGAAATCGTAGGTCTGTCCGTATGTGATGAACCAATGAAGTGATGAACCAGACATGTTCCTAAAAATTGGGTAGCTTAACTTGAGTGCCCCATTGGCTGGAGTTTTCAAGAGTCTCCAAAGGTAACATGTGCCGCCTGTAAATTTACAAATCTACAAGTGACATAATCACATAGAGCAAACTGTGAACTGAACAATAGGCGCGGCCGCGCAGGAAAGAGAAAGATCGGAAATTTTGGTTGCATGTCTAGCTCTGAGGGTAACAAACTGTAGGTCGAAAAAGATAACGAGGAAATAACTACAGCAGGGAAGTCAGTCTATTAAGCGCATCAGTCATTTGAAGAGCCAAAATAGGCATATTGCGAATGCTTTCAATTACTATCACTGGTCAATGTAATTAACTAATTATGCGAAATTACAACTTAAAATCAAATTCCCCGGACTCTTCCTCTATATTTACCAGGAGTGCGGAGCAAAAAAGTATCTATAGGTACAATGTGTTACATTAAATATTGTAAGCCGATATCAGTAACATCGAGCCTTCTGTCAGCTGTACAGAATTAGTCACCCCTCTGTTTGTACAGATTGCTCCATGGATAAAAGGTATAGACATGTCCCGATTCGGTAGTGTATAGATCCCCAAACAACTGAACGCATACTGTGCTAGATCAATTTGAAGGCATCTAAGCTTTAGTGAATCTGTACTGTCTCTGGGTTTACTTGCCCGTTTACTGTACCGCTGCAACCTTGAGACATTTCACCTACATCAGTGGAACAAGTCTTTTTGGCAATGGGAATAAAGTACATCTCCGCTATGCAGCGCATTGGAGAAGCCATTAAAGACAAACCTCCATACAGTCCTAAGTTGATACAGCAAGAATGAATCTCCTTATGGACTGATGAAAAGGCCTTCTCACGTTGAATCCTTGCACGAATGTACAGATTCCACACCCAGCAAAACAAAAGACCTTCATGACATGAGAAGCTGAATGTTAAAGTACATACAAACACACAAACCAAAAAAAAAAAATATGTTGCAGTTGCCAGAGAGTGAATTGACAAATGCAGTGAAAAACTGCAATCTCTCTAAAATCATTATTGCTAGGCAAGTATTTCCTAATATGTGGTTGCTACAAATGAAAACTGAACCTTGCTACAGATTGAACTTCTACTCTAAACTTCCGTTTATTCTCATTTTCCGTGAATACTCAATTAA
>ONZK01000726.1:103642-113840 GCA_900322385.1 Pharnaceum exiguum
GGGGGGGGGGGGGGGGGGGGGGTGCATAGACAATTCTACTTTAATGAGAGAACTATGGATCATGCTTGCCCTGGCAGATCTCAACCATGGCAGATCCCAAACAAGAACTAGGTGGTCAGATGAGTATACATACCAAAACGATGATTAAGAATTCAAGGTGAAAATTTCACATATTGTGGATCACATCTAAGAGGAAGTACCATGTGTTCCTTGGTTCAAAAAGGAAGCTGTAGCAGAAACAGACCTCACCTTTGGTTATAAAGCTGTGCAAGTGCAGCCTCCATCTTCTCTGACCTCACTATGTATCCCCCACTCTTCAACCTGTCAAAACAATTATATGACTGTGCCTTTTGTATAGAAGTGCATAGTCAAACAAGTCACTACAGTTAAAGCTACCTTTCTCTGTAAAGAACAGGATATATCCTCGATACTCCAAGTATGATTCTCGGAATTGGACCCCCATTACTCTTGACACACCTAAATGCCAAAGGAGCACAAACACCTCTGTCTACAGATTCAAACAAAGTCATCAGTGCACTTTATAGTAATGTTATGGTCACTAGACTACCTTTACATGAATTCCAGGGGCAAAATGAGCTCAAACAATCAAAAGACTTACAGAAGCCCAATCGCTCAGCCCAACCAGCTCTGTAAGTTCCATTTATATGCAACAATAAGCTAACAGTTGATGAAGCCTGCAAGAAAACTATGGTCCTGTTATTTTGTTTATAAACAAAATATGTCAAACATAGTATACAAACAGATGCTCCATGAAACCCAAACGATATGCGCACCTCAAGGGGGGAAGCAGGTCCGTTCCAGCCATTTAAACTAGCTCCACAAATCTGTAAGGCAAAAGTTATTTGGAAAATGTAAATAAGAAATAAAATCACCACAGACCTGTTGATTCTTACCCGTAGCTTTTGCCCTACAAAAAGTTTTCCAGCAGCAAGTTGCTTTGTGAGCAACGCATCCAATTGGGCATCTATGGAATACCATCCATCAGTAAGTTCCACTCTAGAAATTTTGCTCTTTTCTGCCCCAGATGCAGAGGGAGTCTCAAACTCAAAGTCTGAATAAATAGTCGAAATGCATAAGACCAGCATGGATGATGGTGATGCATCCCCTTCTAAAATTTTCTTGATAGCAGAACGCTGACCATGGTTAACTTCACGCTCATATCTGCATATTTCACCAGAAAATGACTGCTGTCCATCCGGAAACAGTACATATAACCAATACAAGTTCTTCCACCCAAAATACATATGAATACGACATACTTATAACCAACCTGTACTTTAACTCCTCCAACACATTTGATACAGAGAGAAATTTCGTCATGAACTGCCCTGAGTAGCATCTCTCGTAACTTGCAAGCTTCCACACTATCCACTTATAATGATTCGCAACCCACCTACCGCAAAGATCAAAAGAGATTAGAGTCCAAGATTATCTGAGTAATATACTAAGGGACAAGAATTCAGAATAACATTACTCTTTATTAACAAGTTGTGTGGAAGCTCCAGATTTAGTCAGCCTTTCATAGAATGCTTCTACACCAATCATCTGGGATCCGTCAGAAAAAACATACTGCTGTGAATTGACAGGATTCAGCAATCTCACTTGCTCTGGGAGATGATCCACCTGAATAATTAAGGTCCAGAAATTAAAAAGAAACAGAGACCAATTACAAAGTTTCCAAAGTAGAAACATCAATACATGCCATACCAGCTTTGGGCAGGTTGGAGGCACTTCAAAGAAATCTTTCACATAGATT
Source organism: Pharnaceum exiguum (assembly GCA_900322385.1). Classification (NCBI taxonomy): domain Eukaryota; kingdom Viridiplantae; phylum Streptophyta; class Magnoliopsida; order Caryophyllales; family Molluginaceae; genus Pharnaceum; species Pharnaceum exiguum. The sequence goes on from ONZK01000726.1 coordinate 105,420, forward strand.
CTTGATGGTTTAGTGGGAAATCGTGAAGATATGCTTTTCCTAGAGCAAGAAGTTTCTGTTGTCCTGTTGCTGGGCAACCCTAAATGCACAAACTCTTTGTTAGAGAAGAGTGACTACTAAGCTCTCTGCAAACCTCTCAAACATACTTCATGAACTCACCAATAGGAACTGAGGGAAGATTATAGTTCATAGGAGTGACAAATTTTGAATTGCGTGGCCTCTTGAATGGAGAGACAGAAGTAGTTCTCCCATATCTCTTCAGGTCAGCAGTGGTACCCTTTTTGTTTGCAGAATCAACACCGATGTTTGTGATATCAGTAAGAGGGCGAGGGCCCCGTGGTGACCTTTTTAATCTGCGAATACCACCTGAACCTTTTCCGTTACACAGCGAAAGTTGTTCCGCATCCATAATGTTTTCATGAGAAACCTTGAATATCTTACTAGTTGATTTACAGATGCTTGCCTCTTCATCGAATTTTGACATTAAATTAGTCCCTGAACCCAAGTTCTCTGGCTTGGCTTCTCTACTAAAAGATGATCGTAGAGGAGATACAAATATCTTAGGATTATGTTCATTCCTTTCAGACTGACAATTTGTCGGAGAAGGATCAGTACTGTTACCGTTCTCCCCGTTGAAGGGGATTCCGTCTGACACACCATTCTTGAATAATGAAAACATGGGGGCACCTGCATCCTCCTTGTTTAACAAACCATCCATATCTGGATTACCAAGAAGGCTCCGTGCACGCTGCAATGCAGCACTAGAAACTGACACGGATCTTCCACCAGCAGAATGGAACTTAATTGGAGACTCTTTGGTTGCAGTATACTTAGCTGATTGTTTAAGTTTACTAGCATCCAAGTCCACAGATTTGTTTCCAGAAGAGTTTGCATTAGGAGGAAATGGTGGTTTTGTGAACCTGTTCTCATTGCTAACATGGTTGGATGTAACCTCCCTCACTGATCTTCCACGTCCATATTTATCATTCTTCACAAAATTGAATCCTTGAGATGTGCTACCATTTATATTTTCATCCCCACCTAATAATGCTTCAGCTCTAAGAAATCCGGAAGTAGATATCTTAACCTTCTTCCCTGAGCCTGTTTGGAACATGGAATTGGGAGAGGTAAACTGTCCAGAGAAACATGGGGTGCCTGAAAAGTAATTAGAAAAGAAGAACAAAATAAGGAGAAGGAAAATGAGCTAGCCTGCTAAACCATCGACTAATTGCGAACTTGATAGAATTTTTCTCACGTGAAAAATACAAGTCCATCAGGCAGTTGTTAGCCCAAACACTACTTAAGATCAATAACAACCACCAAATCCAGTAAACTCTTACCGTTATTTACATTGCTAAAATCACTGCCGCCATCATTAGTTTCAATTCCGCCGAACAAAGCTTCCGCTTTAAGGAGCCCAGCAGAAGAAATATTCACCTTCTTCCCTGAGCCTGTTTGGAACATGGAACTGGGAGATCTAAGCTGGCCTGAGAAGCACGGGTTACCTGGGGAAAAAATGATGCAACAACCTCATTGGATGGTTACAGGGCATTGAATAATTGAAAACTAGAAAGACGACAACAACAACTACCAAATCCGGTAAACTCTTACCATTGTCAGCATTACCATAATCACTGCGACTATCAATATTTTCAACCCCACCCAACAATGTTTTGGCCTTACGAAGCCCTTCAGAAGATACATTCACTTTCTTCCCTGAACCAGTTTGGAACAAGGAATCAGGAGATGTGAACCTATTTCCTGGACACCTAGGGTTGGCTGAAAACAAAAAGGAAACGAAATAGAATGTAAGAACATTTAAGGGTTATGATGGCCAAGGCATTCATTAAAATATAAGAATTCCAGATGATTTTTTCATTTCATACACAACCGTTACCATCATGACATTTAGACATACACCAGTGGCTATTACATTACGTAAACTAAAACCAGACTTCTATATAACAAGATCAACATTGAAGTACAACATTCAGATTTCACATTGTAAATGTAGTCTAATCCTCAAGGCCAATCAACTTGAACACCGAAAGCAAGAACTATAGTCGAATAAAATGATAAAGATGGTTCAGAATTCAACTGAGCTAATTACACATATATTCAATTAAACAGAGGTCCATATCAAAAATTTCTGCAGTCAATCAAAGCAAGTACAACGAAATGCAGCAGACCCTTACCAGTATCAACATTCCGGTACTCATCTTCACCGCCATCATTTACATCCTCACCCAACAACGCTTTGGCTCTGCGATAACCTGCAGATGAGAATTGCACCTTCTTCCCTGAGCCCGTTTGGAACATGGAATTCGGTGATGGGAATGTATGTTTCCGGAAACCTGAACCACCTGAAAACCCAATTGTCAAGTTGCACCAAACATTAAAAAGATACCACAACACATAGGATATCAATATAGCATAGAAAGATGGTCGATGTCAAAGCATTAGCCAGATATTCCAAATATTTCCAATAAATGACAAAATTGCATTTCAACATATATCATTAGTCAACTTTTTAATGTCATTAATCCGTCCCTTTATAATAATTAGTTATAAATCACCCGGTGTACGCATACACACGGTGTTGCTGATAATGTATTGCCTAGGTTTTATTTGATATACTAGTAGCCATTCAACTAATAAAATTCTAATTCGATAAATCCCTAGTGAAAATAAAACAATCACAATCCAATTGAAATAAACAAATGCAACAAACGGCGAATCTTAACTTAAGGCCCTTACTTGTACTAACGGCGTTACAATCATCATTAAAAACAGACGACGCTTTAGCAATAGAAGCCTTATTAACCACAACAGAACTCCCCAATCCAGTTTTAAACATCGACGTTGTTGGCGGTGTCGCCGTGTCCTCATTTTTATCATCGAAAATCACCGAACTCCCTGAAATAAAAATTAATTAGTCACAACGAATGTAATATTTTAGAAAGGGAAAGTGAGAGTGGGGGCCACCACCGACCTTGGAGAACGACGTCGTGGAAGGAAGGGAAATGAGAGGGTTTGGGAGAAGTGAGGGGGTTTTGGTTTTGGTTAGGGGTTTGTTGGTTTGGGGTTTGAGGGGAGATTTCCCACTGGTAATTATTATCGGAAGAGGAGGAGAGGTGCCACGTGGTGGTCATTTGTGGAGGTGAGGTGAGGTGAGGTGAGGTGAGAGAGCGGAGTAGAGGGTGGGGAGAAAGGGAGGGAGGGGAGAGATATTGCGGTGAAATAATAAGGCCGCGTTTGTTTTTGGATGTTTGGTTTGTTGAAAGTTGAAAGGCGGGAATTTTGAAGTCATAGATGAATAAAATTTCTACACTATTTGAAAAAATTAACAATGTGGGTGCAAGTGTGTAAGGATTCTAAGGAACAATGGTGCCTTTTACACAAAAATGATGTCATAGAAGATATGTTATTGACTTATTATAGTACTATTGACTATTGACTTATCATGATGTCTTAGAACTATATACAATTATTTAGTTTGTTCTATTAAAAAATAATAATTTGTGATTAAAAAATAAATTCAGAGCTTGCCGAGATTATAATTGTATGGTTTTTTAAAAAAAATCAAGACCAGTGTTTCTTCTAATATTTTTGATCTAATGTAGTGGTCTTCAAGTATCATACGTAGTATACTTCAACACTCAAGTTGTCCATAATGGTAAGAAAAGAAGGAAGTATAGAGGTTTGTATGTTTGTTGTGTTATTTGATCACTTGTGTACTATAACTTATTGAGTTGATGAATAGGTGAGTAGTGTTTTTGGTTACTTGAATGCTCACATGCTTGCATTGTTGACCGCTCGTGCTGGATCTACACCTTTTATATGACCAATGTAATTCAAGACATTTATGGACATAATCCTTCGGATTTGGAAACGTGTAACCGTTACAATTTGTGATCGCTTTCCAATATGAAAGCCGTCCGTTACAATTATACTTTTTTTAATTTAAACCTGTTTATAAGCAAGCCTTCATCATCATTCTTCACTCAAAATTCTATACTCCCTTTTATCAATTCATCTTCATGCGAATTAAATCACCAGCTCCTCCAACTCCATACCACCGGTCTTTTGGATTTAGAACATTACGTGACCAATAATCTCTTTTAGGGAGTCGTTTATACATCACAACCCAGGTATGTTATTCTTATTCTTATCATTTCTCCTAATTATAGAGCTTAATCTTATATATGGACAAATAAATCGGAAATCTTTATATAGTGTGACCAAAACGTCAAAAAATAATAAGTAGTCAACATTCTTATCAACATTTTGTTGAAGACATTTTACTCTATCTTCCCAAACATGTCCAAGAGTAGTTCTAACTAGTCAACTCTACTTACAATATATATACTCCCTATGTTCTAAAATAGTTTTCATGTTTAAATAGATCGCATATTAAGAAACTCATTTTATGATAAGGAAATGTCACTTATACCCTTATCATACAACTAATATTATATGTCAAAGTTCCTCAGTGATGATAAATTGCGTATCATGTTCATTGAGAGTTAGAGACAATCTTGTTACATTGTTGTTGCTACTTGCAAATGCATCTAATTTAATAGATTTTATAATTAAAAGATATAGTGGTGTATGATTTTAACAAATGAGAGTTTTTTTAATTTTAATTCGAATATGAATAATTTGGGATTTCTGAGCTATTGAAAAATGAAAAGTTTGTTTGTCATTTCTTTAGCGGACACATGTTTCCTTTTTGTTTTTACTTTGTCATTTGATCAGCATGTTAATGGGATAAATGTTATTTCAAAATTGTTACTGTATATATGAATTGCATACATATCGTTGCTTTTTATATCATTTTATTTAGTACTTTTTCATTTCAAACTGTTTATAATATATCCAATCCATCTCAAATTAGTTCCTCTCGGTTTAGTTTACACTAAGTGGCAATTGGAAGAAAAAAATTTAAATATGTGAATAAAAGTTTCGTGTGTTGTACTAGTATTAGTCATATGAGGATTTTTATTAATCAAATATGAATTTATAATAGTCAGTAAATCTATTAGTTATATAAAAATGTCTATTAATAATCACACAACCCCGCCATTAAATTTGTTTTTTCATGTTGAAATGGCACTGATGTTAAGTTACACCGAGTGTACAATAGGCTACAGTACACCGACTGTACAATAGGCTAGCTGAATTAGTTCTCAAGTATTCTGTATAGTTAGATCAATTAAGTCAAATTTTGTCCTAAAGAAAGCACCACCCGAGTTGATGAGAAACCTTAAAATGTTGAGAAGATCGAGTTCTTGTTTAATCATTCCTTGCTTATTGGACTCAAAGCATTCAGCAACATGGTTACTTGTCTGGTTGATTTATGAACACCATAAATGTAAAATGTGACCGAGTATTGTTTATGTTTCTTTAATTTGCACTAATAGTTCTTTGTCTCTCCTCTAATTTCTTTTTGGTTTTGGTAGTTGAAAGAACTACACCAAATTTCGAATGGAAGCTGTAGGAACCTCAAAAGTTGCCCACAAGAAGAGGAAAGTTACCAGGGAAGATCGACTTAGCTCACTTCCGGACACTCTACTCGTCAACATTCTGTCTCTCCTACCCATTAAAACCGCGGCTGCTACCTCCATCTTGTCCAAGCAATGGAGAAATCTATGGACTCAAGTCCCTGGTCTCTCCTTCTACGACTGGTTTACATATCCAATATTATCTAAACGAAAGAAATGTGCCAAGTTTGATACCTTTTCCGCTGCGACGGACAGCATCCTCTGTAAACTCACCTCCCCGAAACTTGACCACTTAGTTGTCCATTTTATTGCACCACCTAGGGCTAAGGTCTACCGAAAGCGCTTCCGCTCAAATGTCAGGTCCCTGGTCAGGCATTTTTGTAGCCGCAATGTGGAGCGAATTGAACTGGAAAAGCTTACTGGCGGGATCTTCGAAATTCGTTTACCACCCTGTATTCTGCAATGTCAGTCGCTTGTCACTCTTGAACTAGACGGACTATTTGACATTAAGGTGCATGATGCAGGAAGTATTAGCCTCCCAAACCTGAAGAAGTTGTTTTTCTCTGCGTATGTTGAAAACCGAGAGCTTGTGATGATACTGTTTAAGTCTTGTCCTGCATTGGAAGACTTGACAGTGACTATACGAGACAATGTATATGGTGATCAAGAAGAGTTTTTCGTGGAGGTATCGTGCCCGCGTCTAAAGCAGATGATTGTGGATTTACCATGGGACTGTAAGTTTAGGATTGATACCCCTCATTTGGAGAGTGTTCACCTGGATGGTTCTGCTAGGTTCTATCAACTTGTTCAGCCTGTTAAAAGTTTACAAGAGGCACATATTGACATTGAGAAATATGATGATAGTAAGTCTGTGTCGAAGCATGTTCAATGGGTATCCAGTGTTAGGTTCCTTGAATTGACAATTGGGTTTAAGGATGCATTTGTCTGTCCGATCTTTCACAATCTGGTTGTTCTTGAAGTATGCTTGAAAGGTAGTCATGTGTCTCACAGTTTAAACTGTTTTCTACAATGCTGTCCAAATTTACAAACTCTTGACTTGAATTTTCATCCTAGAGACTCCCATCATATGACTTGGGTTTTGCCAGATTCAGCTCCTCCCACAAGAAAGTTGAGAAGTATGAAAATCGGATCAATGGCTCGGACTGTGTTCGAGTTCAGGTATCTTCAGTACATTCTGGAGATTGCACCTGTCCTGGAGCTGCTTCTTGTTGAAGTTCACAATGCTCAGAGCAATAACAATAGCGTGGCATTATACAGTGAAATGCAATTTCGTGAGCTTTTGCTCAGCACTTCGAGGGCTTCTCCTGTATGTGAAATTGGAGTCTCTCAGTCAATGGGAGAAGATCACCTGGAACGTCGCCATTTGTGAAATTATAGGTCTCTCAGTCAATTGCTAAACAGTGTTCTATGCTGATTGCTGTCAGAAGTTGTGTATCTTATCTGAATATGTCCTGGTCAATTAATAGCATTATCAGAAAATGTTGTGAGCTTTATATACTACTATCTGAATAAGAGATGTCCATTTTCTTTACTACTATTCTCATCAGAAGCTTAGTCAGAGATATGTTTTGTGTCCTCAAGATAAATTCTTGTTGCTTGTGACAAATCATTTAACAAGCAGGTTCATTCTGTTTTGAGCTTATACAACTTCGTCACGTTAAGAAGGCTCATAGACTCAAAGTTCACCAATTAAGACAATTTGACCGAAAAATACAAGGTAGTACAGGTATTATCGAAAAAAAGCCCGGAAGTAAATACTAAATAGTAATGTTACTCCATGACGCATTGGGAAAATTGCATGGTACAACTTATAAAATACAAAGTTCTTTGTTTTTTTCTCTCTTCATATTATCAGTTTCTAAACATAACAAAAGTCTTTGGTACGCCGTGGAATTGTTACCAATACTAAGGTGCTGGCTAACGGTATTTATATAATGTTTTAACATAAAGCCCAAGTGTAAACTTACACCGAATGTATTGAAAAAATGGATTTCTACACATTAAGGCTATGTTTGAAAAATCTCTAATCTGCTCTTATTTAGCATATTTTGTCTTTTTCTCACTCACATCAATATTCTATTGAATCTGCTCTTTTCTTATTTTGTCATTTTCTCTTTCACATCAATCACCAATCTGTGTTATATACTCCTGCAATCTGCTAATTACCAAATAGGGTCTAAGATTGTCTTTGTTGTGTACAATTATTAAGGACAAAGTAGTAGTATGACTGTATGAGTTAAAGCTTCTAAATTTTACCAAAAAAAGAAAGAATTAAAGCTTCTAAAATGAACAACAAACCCCAAGAAGCCCACTTGTCTATTTCCAATGTAAAATACTTTTTACTAAGTCTGTAATTATTTCCAGCATGAACCAAGCGACCACTAATTGACTGAACACTTGACCACTTATTGACCCTTACCCTTTCAACTTCTGCTTCACACTAACCCATTTTCTCAAACCCCCCTCCCTCTCTGGCTCTCTCTAAAGCGATCACTGTGTCTCACCATATCAGAGGTAAGAACAAATCTGTTCCTAAATCTGGTTTATCTCTATATTGTGTTATTTATTGTTGCATGTCTGAGGTCAGTTTTAGTGTCTGAGGTTGACAACATTGAGTTGGGTGAATAGTGGTTGAATCTAGTTGAAACACTTTTTTTTTTGGGTGATTTGGCTTTAATGTTGACATTGAGAAGGTTTGTGGGTTTGTGGGTTTTCATGGTGAAAAAAGACCAAATCTTTAAAAGCAGTTTATTGGAAGATCGTTTCTTTTCTTTTCTTTTTGGTGGGTTTGCAAAGAGTTCCTAGCTTTAACTGTAACTGATTTATACGAGTATATAGACAAGTAGTTGTAAACTTGTAGTAGTTGCATATGATAATTCTTGATATGATGATGTTA
>ONZK01000726.1:120036-146131 GCA_900322385.1 Pharnaceum exiguum
GGGGGGGGGGGGGGGGGGGGGGGGGGGGGTATGTAGAGGGTGGTTGATGGTGAGCGGTGAGCCGGTGAGAGCCCTGGGAAGATCGCCATCTCTGATAAGCAAGTGGCCGCAACATAGCCAGGCAGGTTATCATGTTTGTGGAGGACAGGGAGGCTCTCTTTATGATCTAGATGGTGGATGGTGGGAGGCGTGGTTTTGGTGGACCGGAACCCTAGGCTTTTAATGAACCAAACAACCACGTAAAGTGATTATGGAAATTTAATGTATTATAACTTGAATTTGATTTGAAATGTTGGAAAAAGAAAAGAGTTACTTGAATACTAGCATTTCTCTTCATTTATTTCCTTTGGGACAGGTTTCCGAACTGATATAGACTAGTAGTTGTATGAGAATCCTTCATATGATTAGAGAAGTGCACTTGTCCTTTGAGTATCTTGTGTAAAAAATGCATTTTTGAAGAGGTTTATTCTCGTTGTTCTAATAGTTTTTTGTTTTTTCCCCCCTGAAGTTATCAGAAAGGACTGCCACTAACTCAATGGAAGCCATTGGATTCCCAGAAACTGTCCCCAACCGTAGGCAAAGAACTGAGGAAGATCTACTGAGCTCACTTCCGGACTCTCTCCTATCCGCAATTCTGTCCCTCCTCCCCACCAAAACTGCGGTCGCCACCTCCATTTTGTCCCGGCGATGGCGCAACCTTTGGACTCAAATCAATTGCCTGGATTTTCACAGCCGGCAGATGTGGCCATTCCAATTAAGACGTGATAAATCTGCCAGGTTCGACGCCTTTTTAACCAATGTAGATAAAATTCTCAGCCGGCTGACCTCTGAGAAACTTCACCGTTTCGATCTGGTTTTTGTTGCGCCGCCCAAGGATCAAAGTAAGCGCTTCCGCACTAGGGTGAAATCCTGGGTCCGCCAAATTTGTAGATGTAACGTAGACCAAATCAAGCTGGTTAAAGTTACCGGTGGGCTTTTCTCAACACCTCTACCTCCTTGTCTTCTGCAATCTAAGTCACTGGTCTCTCTTATATTAGACGGAGTTTTCAACATTAGGTTGCCTACAAGAGGAACAATTAGTCTTCCAAACCTGAGAAAGTTGTCATGGAATGTGTTTACTCAAAATCGGGAACTGTTGACTTTGCTGATTAAGGGCTGTCCTCTTTTGGAGGACTTGGAGTTGTTTATTGAGGATGGTCAAGGGCATTCTGTAGATCTATCATGTCCAAATTTAAAGAGGATGATATTAGATACTGAATTTCTAGATTACTTATGTGAGTTTAGAATTGATGCTGCAAATTTGGAATGGGTTTATCTGTGTGGTTCCCCTTTGGGTTATCAGTTTGTTCAGCTCCCCTATGGTTTGCGTAGTGCTAATATTAATCTTAAAACAGCTGATGGTAGTGAACCTTTGTCAAAGCTGGTTCAATGGGTTTCTGGTGTTAGGTCCCTTAAAGTATCAAACGCTGAGCTCTTCAGATATCTGCATAGGTTCGTCTGTCCGATCTTCCACAATTTGACTAATCTTGAAGTGTCTATATCTTATTCTGCTGTCTGGAACAATTTGATGCGTTTTCTGCAATGCTGTCCAAATTTAGAAGTATTTGACTTGGCATTGTTTTCTGCAACCACGCATTTGATGAGTTGGGAGTTTCCCGATGGTGCACCTACCTTTGCAGATACGCTCAAGGTGATGAAAATAACATCTCTGGCCGGGACTGACGAGGAGTTCAGGTTCCTCCGGTACATTCTAGAAAATGCAAATGTTTTGGAACTGCTTGTGGTTCAAATTGGCAATTTATTTGACGACAAAAGAGGTGCACTACACGATGAATTGGATTTCTGCATCGGGTTGTTTAAATGTCCAAAGAGTTCTGTGTGTAAAATAGAATTCTCTGGGACTGCTGTTGAAACATCAAGTGACAAGTTAAACCAGTTTGGTCGCCTTGATTGTCAAATAGATTGGTACAATAACGGTAAGTTCATCCCGTAGTTGAGTTTTCGCAGTCTTGTGCTCTCCAAATTCACCAACAGATGAGAGGTGTAGATCGTCAAAACTAGTTGGTGCAAACTGTAGCTGTTGAGCTCTGGAAGTAGGCAACTCTGTGTATAGAATTATATATTGCCTGTAAGTTTCTTTTCTTTTCTTTTTCTGAATGTGGTAATTCAGCATATGTAGAATGTTTTTACTGTTTTGTACTTAGCCCCGAATAACCAGTAACCTTCATTTCCTCCATTTACTTTGATCCATCGAGTATGAAGAGCCTATGTGTCCTGTGTGTACATAGCAATGTTCAATTGCAATACAAGGATAGAAAACAAGTCAGGAGAGACTGATAGATATGATTGTGAATTACAGTAAGCTGCGAAGTCTAAACAGGACCAACTTATGCAGATCTGATCAAATCAAGTTCCTACAGTCAAGTAGCTGGGTAACTCTGCATTTCTGGAAATTTTAATTTCCTTGAGGTCTCATCATGCTCATATTATCATGATCAAGGAAGTAGATATGAACAGTTTATGCAAGCATTTCTTTCATAGTTAGTGAGCTATTTGGATACAAATTTTCAGACCACAAGTCACAAACTTTTAGATCCTTTTATTTTGTTCCCATAAAAACTTGTTTGTACCCGTATTAGGGCAAGTTTATCCCTACAACTCTCTTGCAACTATATACAGATTTCTACGCATGCCACATCAGCTTATACCCCACTTGCAACTCTATGTAACCAATGATAAAGTACATGCATTAAATGTAAGAGTTGCAAAGGGAGGTATTCATATGAATACCTCACCTTACAACTTTGCAAAATTGTAAGAAGATTATCCCTACAACTTTGATGAGTTGCACCAAAATTGTAGGGATAAAGTTTCCCTTATATATGAGACTAGTTATTATGATAGAAAAAAGTTGATCAATGACACCAATGGCCATTAATGACCCCACATCATATATGAAACGAATTTACACAAATTGCTCTGTTTTATTTTTTTGACCAAAAGATTATTGAAAGTTTGTAATACCAAACTATTGAGCACCAAGTCTTTGGTAGTTTGGTATACCGGTTATAACACCGGGTGAATTTTTGACTAATAATAAAGATACTAACTAATGACATTAAAAATATGACTAATGATTTATGTTGTACCTAAGAATTGGAGATTGGTCATTGACCTATCAAAATCAAATAATATGTCCAAAAAAAATAATCAAAATCAAATAGGAGGCCTACTCACTCTCCAAAGATATTTCACACACAGCCTCAAATACCATCCGTCCGCTAAATTAGTTAACACAACACATAACACACACATATTTGGTTCCCTCCACTCCACTCTCTCTCATTCCCAAATGGCTACTTCTAGTGCCACTGCTCTTTCATATCACTTCTTCCACCCTCTGTTCCCCTCCTCCTCCTTCTCAAACTCCCGCTACAAAATCACCAAACTACCCCCGTTTTCCTCCCGGGTTCGATCCCTCCCAAAATCAAAACCCCCACTTTCTCGCCCTCCTCCTCAACCACCATCCTCCACGTCATCATCTTTCGACTTTCTTTCTCCTATTTTCCGTCTAAGGTATAAAAATATCATGCAAATTATAATCGTATGTAATTAGGTACTAAAAAAATTTAATAAATGATAAAAACTGCATGCAGTGAGGCATTTAAAGTGGATGAGCTGGCAGGGGAGATATTCTCGATAGCAGTGCCTGCTGGTTTGGCTTTGGCTGCTGACCCAATCACTTCCCTTGTTGACACTGCCGTTGTTGGACACCTAGGTATTTAATTTAATTTAGTAATCCTAGTTCGGGTTCAGACTTGGGTCCTGTTTGTTTGGTTAATTAGCAGATAGCAGAAGCAAATAGCAGTTAACATTTGACGGATTGATTTGAGAGAGAAATGACAAAATTAGCGAATAGCATATTGATGTGAGAGAGAAAAAGACAAGATACGCTAAACGGCTAAAATAGCTAATAGTAGATTCAAGTCTAGACATTTTTGTTATTGCATATTTCTCCGTCTCAAATTAGTTGTCAATTACAAATGCAGCCACCTTAACAATTCATTTTTTGTTTGTAGTATTTAGAATATTGAATTAGTTACCAAATTGTAAGGTCTAATTAGGAACGAATTTTACTAATGAGTAATAGATGATGAATAAATAATGATGGGTTGTACATCTAAAGAATCTCCCAATGTATATATTCTTTTTTATTATTTAGTTAGTTCTTCATGTGATCTTATTTAAGCAATTACCATCATCTTGTAGGTTCAGTAGAGCTGGCAGCTGTAGGGGTGTCAGTATCGGTGTTTAACTTGGTGTCAAAACTGTTTAATGTCCCCTTGCTCAACATCACTACTTCGTTCGTCGCCGAAGAGCAGGCTAGCCGAGGTATTTGGTAACATTGACTTGAAGTTTTCAACTTTTATTGTATGCAGAAGTAGTGAAAACTTAAGAGTGTTATGTGTGCAGACAATGCTGGAAGTAAGAAAGAACTTCCCTCTGTGTCGACATCTTTGATTCTGGCAGCTGGTCTTGGATTGTTCGAAGCTGTGGCTCTTTCGTTTGGATCGGGTTTCTTAATGGATATTATGGGTATATCTGCTGTATGTCTGACTTGTCTATTTCTGCTACTTTTTGCCTGTTATGTATGATTAGATAGAGATCGTTTACTACCTGTCTGTTTACCTTGGTAACCCTACAACTATCTTAATTGATTCATATAAGCTGTTGTGTAGACATTTTGAATCTTGGTTGAAGTACTTTGACAGTGGCTCTTTACCCTTTCAATCAATGTTTTGCTTTGCTAATGTATGTGAAATGATTTCGAAATTGTGTTATTTAGTTTGTGGATTTTGCTTATTTCTGTTGCACAATGTAAATTCAAAACAATTGCTTATGTGTTGCGGTCTTACCATTTGTAAACTCCGGAAGATTTTATCACATTTTGTGCCATTCATCACTCTGATAATATAAACATTCCATTGCAGGATTCACCGATGCGTGAGCCTGCTGAACAGTTCCTCACTCTGCGGGCTTTTGGTGCTCCAGCAATTGTGATTGCACTTGCTGCACAAGGAACATTCCGTGGATTTAAAGATACCAAGACACCTCTTTATGCCGTTGGTAAGGTCCCTGCTACCTCCTTATCAGCTAATTTGCTAAAAAAATGTGGGATGACCTACTTCGCTACTCTTACTCACGCTCCACCGAAAGTAACGTGCTGCATCTCTGTTCTAGTTCTTGGCCAGTATAGCTGCTTAACAGTATACAGACGTCACTTCCATAGATCATGTTCCTCCTCGCAAAAGCTGGAGGAGACGAGGGGGAACTTCTCTTTTGTTTTCCACTGAGAAGCTTGCTAATATCAATCTTAGTCACTAGTAATATCCGCTGAGGAGTTTGGTCGACAGGTTTTTTTTAGGATCTTACCTGATAATGATCTTTACAATAGCAACAGTGGTAGCTACTGCACCAAACCACCACCGGCACCATCTCTTGTCGAGGGTTTGAGACATATACGACCTCAATCATTGTGTACACTGTGTCTGTAGTCACAGGACCATAGATGCATTGTCGCTTATTCTCTCTCCAACTTGAAAGGATATGAAGACACTATCTTATTGATGATTTTTCATTGTCTTATTGATGATTTCTCTTCTTTTAGTTACTAGTGAGCGGATTGAAATTTCTCACCAGAACTTCATGTCTTGTTGTTCTATCTTGGGTGTATTATTCTATCTCTTTCCTTGCTCGACTCTACTGATGCCTGAATTATTTCTGCATTAATATATTCTTTCTATTGGCAGGAGCTGGAAACTTACTGAATGCGATTTTGGATCCGACCTTAATATTCTTCTTTGATTTTGGCATCAGCGGGGCAGCCATAGCAACTGTGATATCTGAGTAGGTCAATAATGGGATACAATCTTCAGCTCTTGAATGATAAACTGAATATTTTTATTTGAAAGTGTTTGCAAAACTGTTTCTTGGGGATGTAATATTTCGTTTACTACCAGATACTTGATAGCCTCTGTTCTGCTGTGGAAGTTGAATGAAGGAGTATCTGTAACTACACCGAGTATTGATGGTCGAAGATTTCTTCAGTATCTTAAATCTGGTATGCATCTTGCTTAGTTGCGTTCTTTTAATTTCTGTTTCAACTTTCAACCTGATTGGTTACTTGCTGTGCTATCTAAGTATATATATTGGTGTAATTTCTTTTTCAATTGAGAATAATTGTGACTGAAGTAGACTAGTAGTTACTACCTAGGCTAGGACCCAACTACTTTCAGGGTGAAGTTTCAATAATAAGCAGTTGCATACGTAAAATAAGTTCACTCATATGGGCCCAAGTATCAAGTATGACACCATTTGTTATGAGCTGTGCCTCTTATATGTAGAAGGACTTGGGACTGTTCTCCACTCAATATACGTCTGAGTGGCTAGGATATAGGAAACAAGTTCTTATTGCTTAAGAGTCAAACGTTCAGACATCACAAGTGTAGGATTTGACAACTCTTTGTGAAATAGTTAATGAACATATCTTTCTTCTATGTTGCATTGTTGTCTGTCACATTCAAACTGAGATATGTTTTTGGTTTTCATACCGACAACCTTATCAACTTCATCTTAGTTCATCATGCTGATACTTATATGCAGGAGGGCTTTTGATTGGCAGGACCTTGTCAGTGCTTGTGCCTTTTACATTAGCTACATCAATGGCCGCAAGAGAAGGGCCCATACCTATGGCTGGTCATCAAATATGCGTGCAAGTTTGGCTTACAATATCGCTGCTGACGGATGCTTTAGCACTTGCTGGGCAGGTAACACAGCTCCCTTCTGGAAACTCCTTTATTTTCTCCTCGAAAGAGGGAAAGAGAAACTTAAATCTGTGCCTATTTCTCTGATGTGTTACTGGAATCGATACCAAACTTAGTTCTTGTTGGATGCATTTTGTGAATACTGAAATGCCATGAGACGCATCGGTCCACAAATGTTGTTTTTTCTCCCCACCCCCGCCCCGCCCCGCCCGAGGTTCACACACTAAAATTATGTAGATGGCTGCCCTGCTGCAGACAGCATTGTCAATGTCTATTCTCAGCCTTCTCCTGGCTCTTAATCCTCTTCTAGAAAACAAGTCACAAAAGCATTGGGCTTCATTTCAGCTCTTGTATTCCTTTTTTTTTTCTTTTCGAAATCATAACTCAGTTTCCAAACATGAGTCAGTTGTACTTATTTCCTATATTAGCTCCAATAGTCCAATCTCCCTCATGGGGTACTTTCTTGTTATACTTTTTCTCTGAAGTGCTGGCACATACTTGTGATGTTCCGTTTTTAGGCTTTTAGCTCCTTTCCTGGCATTCAGGAACTGTCCACCTGAAACACTATGTATAGCAGATAGGCTAATCATGATTGTTTAGCTTTGAGAAAGGTGATGGTATGTTTACAACTTCAAAATAATCAGTGACTGGAAGTCGTCCAACTGTTCAAGTATGCCTTGCCAACTAGTCCTCTCCTGCTTTACCAGTAAGTCAGTAACAGACTAACAGTTATGTTCGTACTATTCAGGGTTAATATCTTAATCATTCTGTGGTCAAGCATTACTCTAAATTATGTGAAATGTCCAATAAAAGGGGCTTGTTATTAAAACTCTTGGAGCTGGGATTGCTTTAATTCAGCTAAATCATTATTAGGAAAGGAATTTTAATTTCTTCCAAAATAGTAGAAATGAGGTGAGGGAGCCTATTTACTTGTCCGTTACAATTCCTTGGTCCATCCTGGGTTCATTTGTTGTGAACAAAAGTATGAGATGCTCTAAAGGATTACAAGACCAATAGATAACACTTTTTATAAGTTGTTAATTTACCTTATTTCGCTCAAGCTTTGCTCAGAAGTCAGAACTCAGAAGTGCATAACTAAGTTGGCATAGTCTCTTTGCATACTTAATTCTCCATAACTGTCCACTGATTACACATTACTGTGCTTAGTAGAAGTGAAGGTCAAGAAGTACTTGCACAATTGACGAGAAACGTCACCAAAAAAAATGAATGGAAGAAAGAAAGAACAGAGAAGTAGAAAACAGCTTATGGAAGCACATTGATATATTCTCATAGTAAATATTAGACAAGTGCTATCAAAGTAAACTTGGTAACAACTCAAAGTTAAGCTGATTCATATATCCTTGTCGTAAGCTTATGCTCAAGTTTTAATGATTTTTAAGTGTTCATTATTTTCTTCCATCAGATCCCCATCTGCCTATTGGAAGCTTTCGAAGTCCTTAGAAGGGCTAAGTAATGTTGCAATTTGTCCCATAACATAAGACTAATTAGTATAACAATTTTTTCATCTTGAACCCGGGGTTTTGCCATCAGGTTCTTCCACTGATAGATCACAGTTATTTGAGTCTGAATTAAAGTTCTGACTTGTGAAGTTGTTGCTGATTGATGTTTCATGGAGAATTGGATTACTCTCAGATTGGTGATGAGGTGCAACATGACCCTTATGGATTAAGATATGCTGCATATGCATATTGCTTTTAGACCTACTATTTATTGGTCGCTTGTAGGATTCTTCCATCTTATGTGATACAACCTCTCTTGCAACAGACTCTTCTTGCTGGTGATTATTCCCAAGGTAATTATAAACAGGCACTCCAAGTTGTTTACAGGGTGTTGCAGGTTAGAACAATTATCTTACATCTCTTATCCCCTCAGTCAGTCAATTTCTTTTCTCGTCTCTTCCAGGTAACGCCTCTACCAGTGGCATATTATCAGTTGTACTGCTTGTTGTGTGCAGGTTGGTTTAGCCGTGGGAATAATTTTGGCTATTGTTTTGTTCTTCTGTTATGGAGTACTTGTGAGCTTATTTACTTCAGATCCCCAAGTTCTGAAAGTTGCTTGGTCTGGTGTTTTGGTATGACTGCAGTATCTGGACTCTACATTTTTTTGTCTAGTCAGCAACTCTTTGCTCATTGCCTTCTCTTGGGATTACTAAACTAGTTTTGCTTCATCAGCTTTATATTTTCAAGAAGTTGTAGGGCAAAGGTAGCTACAGCGGCCTTGTCTTTTAAAATTGATTCCATACAGAGAAGACTGAAGTACTGACCAGTTTACATGTATTTGTTTGAAAATGCATAAATTTCTATCCACGAAAAAAAATGAACATTGCTACAGAATCTGTTCTGGACAAGTAGCTGAGCTGTCTCATTTAAATTTGTTACAGTTTGTTGCTGGATCTCAACCTGTGAATGCCATTGCGTTTGTTTTTGATGGCGTTTATTATGGAGTTTCAGACTTTGAATATGCTGCCTACTCCACGGTAACGTTTTGTTCTTGCTGTAGAAAAGAAGTGCTGGACAATCACTCCAAGAATAATTTTGATATTTTCATATGCCATTCTGTACTTATGCTCCAGTTATATTACATGATATGCTTGTATTTCAGGTTGCTGCTGCTTTTGTTTCATCTATTTTTCTGCTTATTGCTGCTCCTTCTTTTGGTCTCCCTGGGGTGTGGAGTGGCTTGTTTCTGTTCATGACCTTGCGTGTAGCAGCTGGAGGCTGGAGGTGAATTCCTATCGTTTTTGTCAATATAGCTTAAGAAAACACTGCTGTTAGATCTGTTTCTGTTGAGAGTCTTGAGACTTTAAGGGTCAGACCTTTACGAATATTTAGTTGAGCTTTGAACACACTATTATGTTTCCAGAATTGACGTGATGTCTCTGTTCCATTTGTCTGATCTCATGACTCGGATATTTGTGCAATTAGGTTAGCGACAAAGAGTGGACCATGGCAAAGGATCTCGTCTGGAATGGAGGAAGAGATGTCAGATCAGATTAAATAACTTCCCAGACTTCCTCATTGTTAACATTCAGATTGAGATTTTGTCAACCATTGGTACATAAACTCGAAGGCTGCAGGCCCGTTAGTCCTCTCGCGAGCTCTTGGTGGTGTTTGTCTCGCAGTCGTGATTCTATCTAACAAGTGTACGGCATAAGGTGAAAGGAGCTCCTGTAGCAGCCATATCGCTCCGCTCTGTTGCAGCCGTTGCACTGCTGTTAGGGGATTAATTAGCATGATGCAGAAGTTCTCTCAGATTAATTGGATGATTTTATGGAGTAAGGATGCCAGATGAAACTTCACTTCTCATTCTACGTCTGGTCACATCTTAGAATAATTTAGCTTCCTCTGTTAATACTCTCTGATCTTAGGAGCACATTAGAATTCCACACATCTGTATAGCTGCATTGACTTTCTTTTATTTTAAAAAATAGTGTAATAGTGATGTTCAGTTGTGACCCTAATCATTTATGAGATTAAAATTTTGTTATTGTCGTTGTGTAATATAATTTTGAGGTCCCTGTTAATGCCAATTCGCTATAATTGTTTGAACATGTCAGTGAAATTTGAGTTTGGAAACCTGGAACATAATACGTATGTTTAAACAGATAATAATGTACATATACACTGCTAAACAACATTGGAGCTACTCTTTATGCTCACTGACTGCCAGATTGCTGAATAATATACATGCGTATATTTCGTCTTCCGATTAAATAAGAAATTCCATAAAGCTTCAGAGCCTTCATCGAAGAAAGAACAGAGAAGAGAAACTAACAAACTCTGTTGCGATCTATAACGAATATACGTAACTACTATGCCTCTCAAACTATACATCAGAATATGTCTGAACTATTGAGTAAAATTTGCCATTGAAAGAGAGTAACAACGTTTCCAGCTACAAAGTAAAAACTGGTCACAACTATGTGTTTATATGCGGGGACTGACGAAGTTGTTTGATATGAATAAGTCCTCCAGAAACTTTAAGTCGTCTACTGCCTTCAATACACCCCCATTGGTGTCTTGCCTGATGTCTTCTCGAATAATTCACGATCCGACAGTTCAAAAAATTCTTCCAAATCTGATGCATGTTTCGGATCGAACCAATAGTTGATAAAAGGTCCCCATAGGTCGTCAAGATTCTGTCCGCAAGTCTGATCATAATTTGCTAGCTCTGAAGCCGCAGCTACCGGAGTTTCAACAGGCCTGCGGATATCAGACTTTGCTTGCTCTGAAGCCGCAGCTACCGGAGTTTCAACAGGCCTGCAGATATCAGACTTTGCTTGCTCTGAAGCCGCAGCTACCAGAGTTTCAACAGGCCTGCAGATGTCATAGCTGTTGTTGCCTGGTGCTTCAATATGTGATTCGATCATACTTACAGGATGAGTGTAAACACTCATAGGCTCACAGAAATCCCTTCTTTGTTCATGCAGAACAAAAGCTGATGATTGTTCCTGATCGAAGGTAATATGTTCCCGTGGGTCTTCAAGATTCTGTCCGCAAGTCAGATCAGAATTTGCTTGCTCTGAAGCCGCAACTGAAGGTGTTTCAACAGACCTGCAGATGTCATAGCTGTTGCTGCCTGGTGCTTCAATCTGTGCTTCGATCATACTTGCAGGATGATTGTAAACACTCGTAGGCTCATAGCAGAAATCCCTTCTTTGCTCATGCACACCAAACGTCGCTTCCTCTACGTTACCATTGGCCATAACCGGTCTCCCAAACTCGAAACCAAGCCCACCGTCACCTGCGTATTGCGTAACTTGTCCAACATTATAATCGCCACAAGATACGATAGGGCATGCCAGTTCAACTTGTTGCTCCACCCCCTCTGCAGCTTCTGGTTGATAGAAAGATCCGTAGCTTGTTGTTTCACCAGGAAATTGACTCACCGTTGCTGTGTAAGGACTCTGATCAAAACTAAAGCTCTCTCCCTCTGTAGCACCTTCATCCGTGCCAGATAATATATAATCTAGATCTTCTATCGATAGATAACACTCAGTAGCATCATCGTTCATCAGAAACGAGTTAACATCTTTGTTTTCCAACTGATCGATGTCTGTTACTGATGACGTTGATGAGGGTATTGTGGACGACATGATCAGTTTCGAACATTCATCTGGATAGGTCGGTGATGAGGGTCTTGCGGACGGCGTCGGTTCCGAAAATCCATCCGGAAAGTTAAGTATAGCAGAGGAGCCAAATATAGTCTTGGCGGCCTCATCGTATGCAAGAGCAGCCTCTTTTGATGTTTTGAAAGTACCAAGCCACACACGCTGCTTTTTTGGTGCACGTATTTCTGCAACCCACTTCTCCCCAAGCTTCTGCCTAACTCCTCTGAATGTGCAAGCTGCGTTCTCGGGACCGCCTTTGCCTTTCATACAACCTCTATTTGAGCCCTTAGGCACCTTTCTTGGCTTCCCTTCATCAGTCTGGTTTCCCTTTTCTTTCAACTGTGCTAGCAACTCTAATGTGGCTTTACGTGCTTCACCACGAGACTTCCGTTTCCGTGAGTTGGGACTAATAATGCATGTATCCATCGAAGAAAATTTGTGATGTAACTATGAGTGCGTGGGGCGAAGATGATTAGAGATCTAGGGCAAGGAAAATATGGGTGGTTGGTGTTTATGTGCTCTAACAATCTTACGTGCTGCAAGTTATATAGCTCCAATTATGCATGTGTTTGTATTTATAGAGAGAGGTTAGCCTAATTAGCTGTATTTTCCCAGCCCCCATCTAGTACTTTTGTACGAGTTCTATTTGGTTTATCATAAAAAAACTTTCCTTTCCTCGTTTTTTGCATAGAGAAAATAAGAACATTCTTTTACTAGATCCCTAAGATTTTCCTTTTTTCGAAGTTTTTTTTATGTCCTTTTTTGATGTTCTCGTAACTGGAAATCCTAGCAATCTACGGTATAACTAACTCATTATGTGATTTGTGGAGAAAATATTATTACGACTCGGACTACTTTGAAGATACTTTCCATATATTGGACCTTTTATTTCGGGGGATATGATATATCCATTGAGCCTCTTTCGTCAAAGAACTTCGAAGATACCTCCGTATATTGATGCTTTGTTCATTGTTTGATATTCGCGGTGAGGGACAGCTTTTAGTGGAAGCTGAAGCTCATCAAGTTGACATGGTCTTCTCTTGGCATTGCTCAGGTTGGCCATGACGCTCTCTGGGGTTGGGTGCTTTATTTTCAAAGCAGTTTGTCCAAACAGGTGTAGAACGTAACTGCTGCTAGAGTTAAGTATGCGACTGTTCAAGATGGGCAACATTAGCATGCACAGCAGCACAGTTAAATGGAAGCGAGATGTGCATGTTCTTCAATTGAAGTTGGTGCCAGACATGCATATTGCTATCCATGTATGCTTGGTGTGATCTCAAACTACGAGATTATCATCGACAATTTGTTCAGAATCCTTCGAGATTTAGGAAGATATATATATTAACCTTCTCTATTGTTGCTAGAGTTCTTGATGTCAATGAACGTGGTAAGCTAACGAGATTGGTTGCTTCAACTAAAACTACTTGTAGAAGGTTGAGGAGGTGCATTGAGAGCTCTATACAAGCTGCATTTTCTGTCCTGAAGCCTGATTCCTGAAGCTGATTGCTGAAACAGAATGTGCTGTTTTCTGCCTTGTACTAATCAAATGGTGCCCCAAAGCTGGGATAATTTCCTTGAAGGCATATCATGTCTCTCTCTAGATGTCAAGCTGGTTCTTTCTGCTGCTCATTCACTTGATCGTGAGCTGTGTCATCTCTATTCTATTGCGTGTAAAGAAGTTATTTTGCTGCAACGTTTGAATCGTGATATGGACCATGATCGGGTGAGAATCTGATCCTCTTTACCCCTCCCAGGAGGAGCTTACTGAGTGGTAGAAGAGTAATGATAGGGATAAAGCTGAGAGTTCATATATTCTTTTGTATGATAGAATTACAAAGATCAATGATTTGATACATTTCTACCAATGCTCATGTTATATTCCCTCATATGTCAATGCTTTTAGGATATTTTGTGTTTTGGTGCCTTGAGGTTTGGCCTAATTATGAATTGGTGTCAAGAGGTTTGGATATTATTATTTTGGTGACCTGAGGTTTGGTGCCGTTAGCGTTTTAGTGGTTTGACCGTTAAGTCGAAGGGTTGACTGTTAAAATTGGTGACGTGGCAGTTGATTTTCAAATTTATAAATGTTAAATGCCCAATTTACCCCCACCCCCACCCCCACATTCCAATTGATCTAGCTATGTCATGACTTCGTTTGACGCACCTCCCAATCTGATCCATACCAAGGAGATTGGGCTTTGTTTGACGCGCTGTCTATCATTGGCTGCGACGAAACTCTCCTCCTATATCCAAGACATTAGATTTAGCATTCTCTATCACATGTAATTTTTAAAAAATACAATCCGGAGAAAAATTTGTGTGAATCGACGGATTCATATATGACACCGGGTGAGAGGGGATCATTAATACTTATTCAATGAGTCATTATTACTTACTCGAAGGATCATTAATGACTACTCAAGGGGTCATTAATACCCAATGTCAAATATGACATAGGTTTCACACAATTTTTTTGGTCGGTGAAGAGTGAAGACACACTTCTACGAAACACGCACATGAAATACGAATTTTTTTGTCATCTGGAATGATTATGTGGTATATTCGTTGACACAGCAAAATCAGCAAGCCCAACAATCACAACAACTGCAACAAGATTCACAACTCCCAACAAACGCAGTTATACAGTCGCAGCTGCCACACCTGCAACAACACCTCAGTCACCATTCTTTGCACCAACAACAGCAATCACAAGCGCCTCAACAACAAAGAGGAAGGGCATGAATCTTTTATACACGAGAGGAGATTGGCGGATCAAGTTGCCGACCATTTAGCAAAAAACGCAAAGGATCTAAGTAATGATAATGATGTACTTGAATCCCCAATTCCCTCGGGCAACTTACCCTTGGCTGACCTTTTGTACATGTCAAGCCTAACATGTAATGATATTTTAGACTCCAAACTCGTGTTGAACAACTCAACTTGAGATTGTTCTCACCTTAATATAAATGAAAACGCTTACATTTACCAAAAAAAAAAAGAAATATCTGGTTTATAATAATCAAATCAACTAATCAAGTATGCGACCAAAATTTGCTTTATTTGCTAGTCAATTAATCATTTTGATCCACACACATGTACTTTTGAAGTATGGCCCGATTAGGTAATTAGCATGCTTGTTAATTAGACATATACCTGTAATTTCTCTACCGATCTTGTTAGTTTTGAACCTTTATGATGCTGATAATTGTTTGGTTGTCCATTCCACGTAGTAAAGCTGTCAAAGCTAATTAAGCCAACACAGTACTTCATGATCGAGCTTAGCTAATTAGTTTTGCAGATTACAGATCGAGTGAGAATATTTTAGTGATTGTTGGCTTGTTGCCCATGGTATACCTTACACGTTGTGATGGTTGAGTAAGCACTTCATGAGCTTATTAACTCAATTATTTTTGCAGAGTGAGAATCTTGTTACGATTTTCCTAGGACCCAGTTGATATAAAACGATAAAATGGCAATAAATGCACACATCAAATGCTCAAAGCAAACGAAATGAAATGATTTAAAAAAAGCATTTATCTTGCGTAATCCCTAGACCAATCTGCAGAACTGCAGAAGGTGGTCAAAAATTCAGAATGTAACGATCACATGCGGCGCTGTTGATCTTTATTTGCGCTTTTGCAGTGTCTCAAAACTGTCCTTTTGAGCCTTCTGTAATTCAATCGTTTTCCTACTCCTTAGCTCCCCATCCCTGGGAGAGCCGGATAGGACTAGGCTCATTGTATCTCTACAAATCTACAATGAGTATCAACGGTAATTTTATATTCATTCCTTCATTCACTCGAAAGCTGCAAACTAAAATCATTTTAAAATGTACACGTAATATGATAAACCTCGTATATATCCTCAAGCCACAATCCAGTTCCCAAAATTCTGTGGCTTGGCCAAATCAGTGAGAATGCGAATCTATTATTACAAGTACGTCCCCTTGGCTCCTACAAATTTATTTCTCATTTTGCTAGCATTGCCATCGGTCTAGGGAAGGTCTTGTCCAGTGAACATTGAACACCGAAGAAGCTTTAAATTTCTAACTTCGTTTCATTTGGGTTATCAAGAGGAGAGGGGTTAGCTAATTAGTGGGGTTCCTTTACATTTTGATTTGATAATGGAAATTCTAATTCACTACAAATAAAACCAAATAACAAAGAATCTTAGCGTTGTTTTTCAACCATTGTTAACTCACCTACGGAATTAACAAAATCCGTTGCTAAGTAAAAACTTAGCAACAAATTTTGACAATATTGTGGAAAATCGGTTGTTGAGATACGTAGCAACGGAATTTTAGCCGTTTAGTAACTGATTGTGAAAATATGTTGTTAATTAAGTCATGCGTAGGAATGGTAATACTTTGATTTTCTAAAAATAATAAGTATATTAAATATTGTTTCTATATAAGTCAATTCAACTTGCTTCATTACTTAGAGCGCCACATCTCCATACACACCATTATGGGTTTGAATATTTTGACCACTCATCAACCAAAATTTCCATTGCTATATATTCTGATGATATTTTGCAGTGAATACGGGAGGAAATCTGGACTTCCATCGTTATAATAGCGAACCCATATTATGTAATGCATTCGTCCTTACCTTGTATTCGTCCGGATCAGTATCTACTTCACGTTGAGTCTGGATGCTCTATTCCGCTCGTGTGTGCCACTCTTTCCTATTTTTTTGGTAAATAATCAGATATATTACCACTATAAAACAATTATATCCTAAACACGATTACAAATAGGAAGATCAACATTAATCTATAAGTGTTTTATACATGATATAAACTATCAAACCATCGTTTCTCTCTACTATCACCTTCTTTCTTACATAACAGAAATAAAACTTGAATTCTCAAATCATTCATTATTTTCCTACAGATCACCTCGGGTCTTTGGATTTTAGAATTCCATATACTATCATTCCTAGCCATCCAGATTTCATAAATCAAATCATTAACCATAGCTAGTACTATCATTTGCTTGATCTTGATTCCATTAATCCTTCTCGAGATCCATCTCCATAAGCCTTTAAGATCATCCCGATTCTAGTTTAACTTCATCCATTTGCACATGATCTTGCAACAGATACTGCTAAATCTACATTTAAAGAACAAATGCTCACAATTTTCAGTTTCAGTTCCACATAGAGGGCACAAGTAATCACTACTAACACCCCGTCCCATTTCAACAATCTGTCTTTAGTTTTCAACTTCTTCAAAACTAATACCATCCATGCAATAAATTGGTGCTTAGGTACAGAATATCTATTCCATACATATTTTGCCCAATCTACCTTTTCATTCCTCGGAAGTAGCCACAAGTGTTAAGAAGACATAGAGTATTTACCAGATCTATCATGCAACCATCTCTCATCAGCATATCCAGTTCTGATCTAAGCTTATCCCTAAATTCTACAATCTTTCTCCAAGTCCAACTGGTCTGTTGAGATCAATTATACTCCCACCACTTCCTTCATAAATCTTGCTCAACTATTATTCAAGCGAACCAACAAACTTCATATGTCCACCATTACCGGCCATTATCAACTCCATCGCCATCAAAAAACCAATCACCACCAACATCATATTCAGATCGGATTGAAACT
The DNA here is from genome assembly GCA_900322385.1 of Pharnaceum exiguum. Taxonomy (NCBI): domain Eukaryota; kingdom Viridiplantae; phylum Streptophyta; class Magnoliopsida; order Caryophyllales; family Molluginaceae; genus Pharnaceum; species Pharnaceum exiguum. Next base: position 137,613 of record ONZK01000726.1, read on the forward strand.
TTAATTAGGTTACCAAGTTTGAATTGGGGGTTAGGTAACGTTAATGCAATGTATATAAATCTTCGATAGAAAATATTGATAGAACAGTTGTAATTCGGGGTGTGTTTGAAGCATGACTCTTGGTTGTGGTTACTAGGGCGGTGGTGAACCTTCCCATATATCTCACCTACTTGGGTTTGTGATTATTACTTATACGGCAATGTAAGGGATATAGATGTGAGGGTGGAGGTGGACGATTACGATGATGTGTGTTGTATTGAGGCCTTAAGAAGAGGAGGGAGAGTGATTGGCATGGAAAATTAGTATGACTAGCACAAATACATATGGTAAAAAATATACGAAAAAAAAACTAATTAATAATATTGAGCAATAGGTATGAGTGTCACACAAAAGTGGCACACATGAGTGGGATAGAATATCCTAACTCCTTTCATTAGATTGTATCACTATATCCAACTGGATAGTGTATGTATAATTTGTCGGTAAGAGTATCACTTAAGTATCAACACTTTTTTTTTGAGAGAAGGGACATAGAGATTTTCATTAATAGAAAAGGCATACGGCATCTACATAGAAAATAACCCTAGAACATACTTGATTAATTATACTAGTACAAAATTTACCAACAAGATAAAAAATTAAAATAATTAAGCGTGTCGAGTATATTTCCTTTAATGTCTTTGCGTCTTTCCCGGAAAAAGAGTTCTTCAACGCTAATATCATAATCGCTTGCCTGTTGGTATTCATACCGTAAAATAAATCTTCGTATGTCATGTGTCCCCAAAATAAATCTTGAACTAAAACCATACTTTGGTGAAAACCACAATAACATCACGCCTCACAAAGGAGCCAAGAAGCCTCACGAAGTAGCCAAATATCTATCACAAAGGATAATTAAACTAGTCTCAAAAAGGAGCCAAATAACGAAATTTATTGAAATAAATGGAGTAAAAGATAAAAATAATCAAGAAATTGAAAGGAGGAAGGGGCTTATCGATGGTAGATGGCCAACGACAGCCCCATTAGGGCTTACTGGGAGGGGGGCTAACCGGCTAAGAGAGGAGATTAGGGTTTTTTTTAGAGAGAGGAAGGGTAAAGTAACTAATCTAACGCTTAATAGGACATACTTAAGTATCAACACTTAATTCTATATGTAAGTATCAATGTATTGAATAAATTTACCGAAACTATAATTTGAATAAGCGTATCACTTAAGTATCAACACTTATTTCTATAATTTTATTTGCGTAAAGAAAAGTTGGCCAACCCTCTACTCTAAATTATCCTCCAACCTATTAGCCTAATAAGAATAGCTAAGAAAACAGAATTACTAATAAAAGGAACCGGTGAAGAGAGAAAATATTTATAAGACATCATCTATTAGGGTTGAAATTACACAAGGAATATGAAAACATGTCTATAAAACACCAATAACACCTAAATTATCACCTTCTATATCCCAATTCTCTGATATTAAGATTTGAAGAGCAATATGTCCATTATTGTATGTAACAGTTGCCATATTCCAAATTAGTTACTGTATCTCAGACTCTCAGTAGCTAGTACAGACAAATTTAGCTTTGGACCCTCCTCTTTATATACCCTATTTTCTGTTTGCCTTTTCAGGATGGGCAACCTTTATAGTCATTGGCCGGATAACAAATTTCAGAGAGGATAATATGATAATATCATCTTTCCGTCTTTTCAATCGGTATCAGATAGATTTCACCGATGACTTGTTAATTTTAAGAAAACCTAAGATATCTTCCTAGCTTGCTCGAGGAATTTCGAAAATAAAATAAAACGGTAATCCTTAGAAGTCTTCAGGACAAAGAAACTGTATAGGAACACGTGCAAGGGGTTAAGGTGTCAAAGAAGGGAGATGTTGCAGTGTCCACTTACGCATACATTACACCGCCACGCATGTACGCATATCAGACGTTTTATATGAATCTCTCTCTTACGCATACATTTTCTTAGCAACGAATTCATTGTGTCATCTATAAATAACCTTCACTGTAATTTTCGGCCTGACCTTTTTTTGGTGCCGAAGGGGGCTAAACGAGACATACGTTAACATTTGTGAAATTTGAGAACGAAAATTTTCAAAGATTTCAACCATTTCCAATTTGAAAAGCACAACAAAAAATGGAGTGTCAATTTTCTGAGAGGTACTCCGTTTGTTACCCATGCATCATGTGTAGTATTTCACTATTTTGTATGTTGAGGTTCTCTCTTACAGTGCGTGGTTCCGTTTTTAAGCTATGCGATACTCATATCAACTTGTGGTATTCTTTCGGTTCGTATAATTAATTGCAACTAGAATGTACGTCAATACAAAACTAATAGCTAGGTAGACAAGTAGATAACTAATGTGCTGCATACTTACCGTTGCAATGACTTCGTATTTTCTTGGTAGTCAACTAATGAAGACCACACGTCGATGTTGTTCCACAAACATGGGCAGTGTATGTAATAGGTATACGTATACGTATCATGGCATGTTGTTGTCCTGTGTTATGGTGCAGGCTGTATTCTCTTATATTGGTCTCGTTGTTTGTGTGCATTTGAGCTTTTTGGTGTCAATTATTTTCTAGTTAAAATTAGTTATCCACAACAAGTTGGGATTCTTTATAGAATGGTAGCATGTTACGCAAATGATATGACAAATTGGTCGATCCCCTGTCGCTGCCACTTGCTTGCTAAGAACTTGTGGAGCAAACACAATTTCGCTTCCTCGTCAATGCTCATATATATTTGTCTTTTCGGCTTTTCCTATAAAATTATTAACACCTGATTCATTCCTCTCTGTACAGGACGTATGGTAACAGTAGGAGAAGGCGCAATGGCTACAATTCTGTTGCAGAGATACTAGCCAAATGGAAGATGCAGAACCAAAAAATTGGTTGCACTACTGAGGAGGTGAACAAGAAGAGCAGGAAAGGTCCAGCTAGAGGGTCAAGGAAAGGGTGCATGCCAGGAAAAGGAGGCCCTGACAATCTCGGCTGCACATACAGAGGAGTAAGGCAGAGGACTTGGGGCAAATGGGTTGCTGAAATTCGGGAGCCTATCAATGCGAGAGATGGTAATAATCAACAGAGCAAAAGAAGCCATCGATTATGGCTCGGAACCTTCTCTACAGCTGTAGAGGCTGCATTGGCATATGACGAGGCAGCAAAGGCCATGTACGGCCCCTCGGCTATCCTCAATTTCCCTCAATATGCCCTTCAGGCAGGCCAGCAGGGTCAGGTCGTACCGAGTTGTAGTGCACAGTTAACATCTCCTGAGTCTACAGGAGTCTCAGAGATTTGCGAGCTGCAAAATGGCGAATTTGACTCCTCTTGTGGTGTTCCAATGGGTGGACACCCTGTTGGCAGCAATGGTGTTCTGGATTTAGGATTTGATTGGGGGATGGAACCCTTTGGCGGGTGTGGAACAGGCGTTTTTGGATTGAAGCAAGAAGATTTTAGTGAATTTGATCAGCAGAGTTTGTTTTATGGTGATCAGTTACTGCATGGGAAGATATCTGTGAGTTCAGATCCAGTTCCAAGCTACAAGATGCAGTCAATAGATGGGCCTTTGGAGATTGGACTGATGAATTCATCTGATCTTTTGAGGCCTAATTGCACTAACTATAATGAGTTAAGTGAACTGTGTTGAATGCCTGAAACTCGAATTTGATGTCCTTTTTTCACAGGAAGTCTGTGATATAAAAGATAGTTGTTTTTTTATGCCTTCATGCACCCCAAGTGAGGGGTTTTTGGCAGAGTTTGTTCTAATATTAAGCAGTTTGAATAATAATGTTAGGTAGCATCAAGCTGGGAATGGAGCACATATCGTTCCTTCTCTTTGTAAGAGAATTTTTTCGACATGTTTCTGTCCTGGACTACTATGCTACCGCAGCCTTTAGTATCAACCTATCTTTGATCATGTTAACTGTTGCTAGGTGCATAACCTATGTATCTTTCAGAATTAAAACTCGCTTGTTCAGTATTTAGTGTCTATCTGCGTTTCAACATCTACTATGATTGCACTCGAGAACATCAAATAGTTTTAACTTTTTTAGAGACGAAACAGAAAATGACACTCCTGCAGATTATAACAGACTTGTAGAAGTACATCGGAAACCTGGTCTAGTTTTTTCTTTCTTGAATTTCAGCAGAACTGTCAAATAGTAATCCATGGTGTACAATAGAGAAGGTATACGAAACAGAAAACTTCAACACTGAGGCAAAGGATACGACAATGTGCAAATTGGCACCTAAACATTAGACATCAGCAAACATTGCCACTAGTCTCATTAACTAGTTGAAGACCTCACTTCATATATACCGCAGACACACATCAAGTAACCGATTCTTTCTCCAATTGTCGAAGTTGGGTTGCAAGTTGCAACAGCAGACAACCAGACTATCAGAATAGCACCTGCTCACAGCTGCAGTCCATAGCATGACAAGCTCCATCCGCTGATTTACCAGCCGAAGTGAGACTAGTTTATAAAAAACAGTTTGTCCGCGAGTTGCAATTTGCTAATAATAAATACAAGCAACTAGCCAGAGACTGGTACACCAGTAGGCAATGGTTTCCAACTATACGAGGGCTGCAAAAAAAAAAGAAGGCTAGATTCAAGTACACAACATCTGCAGTCTGCAGAACAAAAAGAAAACTTGAAAAGAGAGCAACACCGTAACTTCCTTGATTGATCATGATATCGACGCTAGCTAAACTAACATTATGACTTAACGGACCACGAGAGGGGACGTGACCCTGCTAGCCCCCTGTCTCCACCAGGGGGCACACATTAGGTCTTACTGACACTTGCAGCCAAGCCAATAAAAAGAGAAAACAACTAGCACACACAAACCCAAGCAAAATATCCAGTGCATCTACCTAATCCAGAATCACAACAAAAATATCTCACTAATCGCATTCTGCATCCTGTTAGATTGTCGCAGAGAAAAAAATGATAAGAGAACTGCTGTTCATTCAGCTGAGACACCCAAAAAAAAGAACGGTACGCGGATTTATGCTCAAGCAGAGAAAGACATTACAGAAATGTGGATACTGTCACATAGTCGAGTTTCAAAAACGTTTTGAACAATCGTTCAGTAGCCATTATGAGATTAATTGACTTTCACCAGAAGAGAATAGAATGAAATATAGGCAATATGTGGATACTGTCCAAATCGAGTCGATATTGTTTGAAAAGGGAAGGACATGAACCAACCAAGATATGAAATAATACAAAGACGAAAAACAGAAGTCGATTACAGTGCCTTAAAAAAGGAAACAAGTTGCAAATGCATATTTATCTTCTTAAGATACGATACACAGATGCAACACCCTGTATACCTCAAGTATACAATCGACCAGCCAATTCACACCATATAACCTATACTCACATATACCGATAAACAAGAAAAGAAATATCTTATTCACCTATACAACATAAAGCAGCATATCACTACCATTTCAATGACTCTAAATTATCGTCCCTTCCAGGGTTTGAAAACTAATGCACCCAGCATGGCTCTATTCACTCGTTTTTAGCAGGAGGTAACGCTCACTCCACAAATCACCCAAACCTACATTTTTGTTCCCGAATGAAGAACCTTCAGCTCCACCAATGCAATCAACAAGGTATCCAATTTAGCAAATAAATACAGCAGCCATGGTTTCCTATGTAGCAGCCTAACAGGCATCATATACACTGACAGAATGACCGAACAACTTTGGAAAAAAATAAATAATATCTATATTCTTGGTTGAAGCTTCCTGACCTCAGCATACCACTGTTCAATGACCAATATATAAGGCTTTAGTAAATTTGTCGTTAAATGAAAGCTTGTCAGTCCATAAATTTCTCAAAATTTCTTCTACCAATCAATACTTCAATAGTGAATAAGCACACCCAAGGCAGTAGCCATCACAGTAACTAAACCAATGCAACCACAACTAGGAATGAAACAGAAGTAACACACCAAAACATCAGCATTAAACATTGAAGATGACGGAAGATCCGTTACCTTGATGTACAACAGACACATCACTCATCATAGACAATCATTCAATCCCGGCTACTCTGTTCCTCAACCGCGAGTTGTAGTTCTCCTACAGAGACAAATAACAAGCATCAGTCCCATTGCCTGCTGAGAGCACACTATAGCAAGTATAGAACCACACCATAAAGATTAAACTAATTCTCAATCATTTCCAATATCACACTCTGCATGCACCAGTAAATTGCTCAAGGCCATGCCTTTTACATGCACAAACTATAAAAGTCACCTTACAGATAAAATCGCAGCAAGCAAAAGATACAAAATCTTATAGATCTCCCTCAAATATTTTGAATATCTTCCATCAGTATTGATCATGAGTCATGACATCAAATAGGAGTAAACAACACTTTCAGAAGACAATCATGCCAGTTTCACATCTATCCAAAGTTCCAAACCAAAAAATCAGTCAAAACCCAAAACAAAACAAAAGAAACACACTAAAACACTGAAGCATTAGTCGATAATTCTAGTTCAAATTCCACAAAACGATGAGATACTTGCTGCACAACAAGCATCATTCTGACATAACCCACCAGCATTACCACAGTTACAACAATGATCATACTACCATTGATTCCACTAATCATGGGATTGTTAAGATGTAAAAAAACCTCACCTCTCACTCACGCCATAGGACAATCCATCCACATCACCCTCAAATCCCGGGAAAATAATAGTTTTGGTCAACTTAACCTTACTCCATTTCCATTTCCATCCACATTACAACCAACTTACAAGCACAAGAATAAAAACAATATTCATCAACTTCACCTTACTCCTTTCCCAATTCTCAATCAAACTTGCACTTGACTTCATTTGACTTTTACCACACACACACAAATCACAAATGCACCCCAAAAAGAAAAATATCATATGTCTAACATACCCTTAACACATTATGCTCATGTTTGAGAAATTAGCCGATAATAAAAGCAGCAGATAGCACATGGATACGAGAGAGAAAATGACAAAGTTAGTAAATAGCATATTCAATAGCAGATTGATGCATAGGAAAAAAACAAAATATAATAAGAAAGCAGTTAACAAACTTATAAGGCCTACGACTCATAATAAACACAAAAACTTCTCTGAACATGTTTCATATATGAGACAACGTCATTAATGACATAAAATGTTGGTTAGTGACACTTTTTCGTATATGCAACAGGTTCACACAAATGTATAAAGGGCCTAAGTCTTAACCACTACCGGAAAAAGAAAAAAACAACCACCTGCTCAAGAACCTTAGCAGAAGAATCCTCAACCAACCTCCCTAACCTCTCCAACTTCACAATCATCTTCTCATACAACTCCTCCACCTTCCCTGAATACGCTACCGCCTCACTCCCAACCAAACCCCCTAACCTCCCAACATCATACCCATCCACATACTTCTCAATTTCCCTCTGATCCCTCGCCACTCTCTTCCTCTCCCCCAAGCTCTCCTCTCCCCTCATCGGCGACAACCCAATATGACACTTCATTTTAGGCATCAACGAGCGTGGGACAAAATTCCCATACTGCCCTCTAAACCCGGGACCCACATTGGATATTTCCACCTGGACTTGGTCAAAGGAGAGAGAGTGGGGGTTAAACTGGTAAGCACGGAAATCGAGGGTGTGAATGGAGGGGGGAGGAGAGAGAGAGGGATAGGGAGGGGTGGTGAGGAGGAGAAGGAGAGAAGGGGAGGAGGAGAGAGAGAGGGAGAGGTGGTGGTCAAGGAGGGAAGGGCGGAGAGGGGAGGAAGGGCGAGAGGAGAAGCGGCCTACGAGAGGAGGAGGGGAAGTGTTAGAGTGAGGAGAGAGAGAGGAGGAGGTGATTGTGGCGAGGAGAGAAGGAGGGCAAGGGGAGGAAATGAGATCGTCGTCGGTGAGGAGAGGAGGGGTGATTGGGGTTATATAGCCGTGGAGATAGCCGGTTGAGTGGGAGCGTGTTGAGGAAGTTAGGGTTTGGAGGAGGGTGGAGAGTGTTGGGCCCGAGATTGAGATGGTGGTGATTTTGGGTGGGGTGGATGGGGAGTTCGCGTCCATTGTGGTTGTTGGGGAGGGGAAGGAGGGGGAGGGAGGGGGGAGAGTAGTGTGATAGTGGATTTCAGATTTGGCTATTTTGACATCGTAATAAAGTAAAATTAAACACGATGGAAAAGTTTTTTTTTTTTTTTTTGAAAGCATGGAAAAGATTTATTAATTGCAAATTTGATTAATGGAGAATGGAAACTATTCGATAACATTGTATTTGTGAAAACTGAAAAGTGCTATGATCTCAACATTTTTTTTTTTTTTTTTTGAAAGGTAAGAAATGAGTATACTAGGAGGGTCTCCTCTCGAGACACACTCCTAATTTATCATCATGAATTATACTATCGAGCTCTCTAGACCATGAGGTATCCCATACAATCGTACTATTACAAATATGCCCATAGTTGGCCATCCAATCTGCCGCTCTATTTCCTTCTCT